>JAAGKR010001958.1:57338-92867 GCA_011419295.1 Clarias macrocephalus | reverse complement strand
GTTGAATGTTGATTGTTTATTTGTATACAGTCATGTGGGCATTCCTTTTTGTTTCTTTAAGTTTGTTTTGTAACCTTTGTTTTCAGAGGGCTCTAGTTTTGTTTCCTGTATGTTCCTTGTTCTGATGGATTCATGGAGCTGCCTTGTTCAGTGTTTAGTTAAGCTGTGTCTCCTCCTGTGTAAGTACTGTTCTGTCTTCTGGTTTAACCCATCTCTAGTTCCCGCCATGTCCTGTCCAGCCTTGTCTCTTGTTCCCCTATGTGTCCTTAGTTAGCTCCAGCTTCATGTTTTCTCATCCCTAGTTCTCTGTGTCAGTCCCTTGTGTTCAGCTCCTGGTTCCCTGTGTTAGTACGCCGTTCCCTAGGTCTTTCCTGAGACCTAGTTTTAGTTTACGTTTGTTGTTTTGGTTCCTTTGTTTGATTATGTCTGTTTGAGTTTTGTAAATAAAGACTCTGTGTGCACATCCCTCTGCCTTCATGCCTACAATATATGACCACGGCAACACCATCAGCCGGTCTAGCCAAACCCAGCAGCTAGACGTTATGACAATCACACGAAGACACGCATCTCTCAACCAACACTGCCATTATCGGTAAGTAAATTCTGTTGCGCGCACACACACACGCAAACACAAAGCGGTCCTGAAGACAAAAATATCTGAGGATGATTCCGGGTCACTCCTATTTATAACCTGCAGATGCACCTTATCAGATAACGTCACCTAACTGAGGTTATAAGCCAAAGTATTGATACACATGGGCTTCACAACCGGAGAACAAAGAGATGCGTTTTCACGCAGCATGGAGTGTAGCTTTTGAAAGGGTACTTGAAGTCATGGTCATTAATCTGGCATACTGAGAAAACTTTCTACCATGATGCTATTCAAGCACTAGTGTATTGTGCACTAAGATAAAGATAAGTGCAATAGTGTAGCAGGGGAATATATAGAGAAATAAAGGTCATTTTAAGTCTCATAACTGCAATCAAAAATCCCAATTTGACTTGAATGTTCATCATAAAATAAGAATTATCAAGTTGGTCTGTTGAATAGATTTTCTACCACAGAAATTTGTTAAAAATACACATACATAATTTGTTACTACAGTACACTTATGATGTACAGTATGTCATCACCTAAGGAAACTAAACAAACACCCATGTGTGATTTACCCTAAACTTTTTCCCCAGAGTTGGAAGTACAAAATAGTTTAGAATTTCTTTGTGAGTTCTAGTGATACAATTTCTCTTTACTGGAACCAAATTACCAAAGATCTCCTTGCATGACAGTGGCTTCTTCCATTCCTAATCTGACTTGATTTGACAAGTTTGGAATAGAAGAACTCAAGGTTCGTGAAAAACCCTGACCTCATTCTTACTTTAACACCTTTCTAAGTGTAACCAAGGCTTGTAGCTGATTTGGGTACAAATCCTCATAGTCACACTCCAAGATCTAGTGCTGTTTTCTGGTATCATTTGCAGTAAAGTAAAGTAAAGAGTAGAGTTGTTCTTATGCCAACATGTTTTTTTTTTTAACAGTTTCTTCCATTTATGGAAGAATGCATGCTTTTATATGTTTATCATGACTTGGCGCAGTAAGAACTTTTATTTAATGAAAACAAACAAAAAAAGCATCTGCTTTTCAGACCACTCACCACTTCTGTTGCTTGGGGAGAGAGAGAGAGAGAGAGAGAGAGAGAGATACTCTGTAGAAAGGGGAATAGGGCTTAGGTGTACTGTGTTAGTCATTACTACTGTACTGTAACTCATCCTTGAACACCTTTTTTCCAGTGCAAAGCTACAATAAAAGAATCAATAAAAACTCAATAAAGATCCAAATCCATCCCACATTAGCTTCTTGTTTGGTCTAGTTTTGGGGTTGTTCTTAGTCTTTCCATAGGCATCTATTTTTCCCTCCCTTCTTTTCTGGTCTTTCACCCCATAAAACACTTCGAAGTCGAAATAGTAGAAAATAATATCAACTTCGGCTTTCTGCGAGGACAGAATAAAACTGCATAATCACAGGATCAGAGGGATTGAAGGATAAATGGATCAGACATTAGAGACTTGCAAGGGGGCTTAAACATAAGGTAGGACTATGAAAAGGATGTAGTTGTAATTTTTATTTTTCCAGTGTCAGTATATCTGTATATCATTTACATTTTTACTGACTACTATGTGGCTAGTTTTTGTCTAATTTCTCCGTCCTAGTTTTGACTATCCACCCTTTTATTCCAACATTCCATCTTGCGCTTAGTTCTATCAGTCGGTATGCATTCATTGTAAGTTTTAATAAGCATGTATGTTCAAGAAATAAAGGTTAATACAAATCATGGTGATATTTGCAACAGAAATGTAGATGTGTATTAACTGGTGCTGCCAGGTATGAGTATTTCTCAAAAGGTAAGAGACGCAACTCTCCCCTACTAAATTAGCTGACACTTGATTATTGTTCAGTTGATTGTTGTTCAGCTTTGTGCTTAATATTTAACTGATGATCTAACCCATGTTTACATGTAAACTAATGTAAATGCACAAAAAATGTAGAATATAGTAAATCAAGACCTGTTAATACTTTTTCGTCTTATTAATAATGTCTATGAATATAAATCTAAGCAGTCTCATATGATCTACAGTGTCCAAGTACTCCTCATGAAAAAGCTCTTCCACTACAGAGTTCTAACTATGTTACAATCGCTATCAATCTATGAATTTTTGATCTAGTTAATCACATAGTCTGGTCTGCTAAAAGCTTCTTGTTTGAGGCTAGTTGCTTTATAATGATGTTGTTCTAAAACCTTAAAAATATACATTTCTGACCTTAAATATGGGGGGAAAACACTGAAATTGGAATTTTAATTCAGAATTTGGAAAGAGTTGATACTGTTTCTCTTTTGGATCAATAAAGTACGCTATCTATCTATCTATCTATCTATCTATCTATCTATCTATCTGTCTGTCTACTTTTCATAAATAGAAAAAGAAGAAATAAACTTCACTTAATCCAATTCTCATGCTTAAACTCCTGTTGCAATTGATTATCACGTGGTGGCCATTTTTATTTATAAATCGTGACTATTGGAATATTTATTGAGTTTCAGACGATGTTTTGTGAAGATCAAAATCTTAGAAAAAAATTTCCAAAAGTATGCTTCACATATTATGCAAATCAGCTCAAACTATAAGTGTGTCCTTGATTCTTTTGGAAGACGCCAACAAATTAGGGGAAAAAAAAGGAAATTTCACATTATAAGCCAAAACTCAAAATGCTGTGCTATAACGCCACCACAAGGCTGATCCAACTCCTCAGTTTCTGGTTTAGTAACAGAACAATGTTGTACCTATTGACTGAATTTTATGGCTCTAGGGGTTGCAGTTAGGTCTGCACAATTCATTTTTTGAAAGAAGAAGAAAAAGAGGAAGATGAGATAAGACAAGACAAGACAAGATAAGATAAATGTAACATGACGGATGCCTTGTGCCGATTTGTTTCATTGTGATAAACACAGCATACCTGAGACCTAAGGCTACAGTACTCAGTTGCAAATCCAGCTAGATATCATAATCTAATTTTACTAAACAACAAATGCATTACAAATATAAAGCATGTTAATGAAGAACCTGGTTTGAGTCAAACCAAAGAACAGCTGGACATTATTAGACAGACTATCCAATTTCATGAAATAAAAAATAAAAAAAAGATATATTTTCACAGCCTTCCTCTATGAAAAAAAAAGATTAATTGTTCTTTGTTTTGAACTGTCAATTATTCTTACATCCAGATGTTACAGTGGCAGCATTTTGGGAAGTCATAGAAATCAGAATTTTTATTTCATTTCAGCTCATGGGCACACAAACAGGGCACTGCCTTTGACACATCAATCTTAGCACAAGAAAAGTATCCTGGTTTCTTATCTAAGGGAGCAGATTTACCCTTCATTATATCCCAACCTGCAGATATCGCAAACTAAGTTTATAGCTAGGTTATCAACAACTCAGCAGTGCACCATCTGTGAACAAAGGGCTTCAATATGACCCACTTCCACTCCCATTCAAAATTCATTATCCCCTCTCTCACACTCTTATTGCTCACTGTGAAGCAAACAGACTCTGAACAGCATAGACGCGGGAACAGTCGGAGTTGTGACTAACAATTTGGAAACTTAATTTAGCATCCTTCTCCTCTGCACGCGGCTGCTAAACATAGCCAAACGTCTGGAGCCGTACAGCAAACGGAAATAGTTTGAAGCATAAACAAAGAAATCAAGGTAGGCGCCAAGCACATTTTAAATAAACATCTTTATTCAAATGAAAAGAAAAGAGATTTCATAAAAGCATTTTATATTTTGCACCGAGGACCCTAGCTGCCTGGCGCCTAGGAGAGCGTTCCCGAAAAACTCCAGAAACAGCAATGATAAAAAAGAGGAAATAGAAAGTGAAAATATAGAGCAATTCCCAAGGGAGAAGTGGGATCATTATTTGCCGAGTGTGACAGCCAAAAAAAATGGCGCTGAGGAAACACAAGTTTATGGGATGAGGCACATTTCAGCTCTGAAACTCGTTCCAAACAAGGTTATGGGAGCAATTTTTTTCATTAAATGTTCCAACCAATATGCAGTGGGATGTAATAAGATAGCACAGTGCCCAAAGCAATGCACCTTGGAATGACAGAGTCAGACTGCAGTACATTTCCGAAAATAATAAAGCAAATAATGAGCAGGTTATTACACTGAATTTGACTACATGCTACTTGTTTGATTCGGATAAACTGAAGTGATATAACAAATTTAACATGCTGGTTAAAAAAGGATGTCCTGCTAAAACATGTGGCTTTCACGGAAAGCAAAGTACCTGGCAATGGAATCCTTTTTTCTGCAAATTTTTCAAGGACATTTGCTGATTAACTTGTCTGGTATTTTTTTTAGTCACTTCACTTTCACCAAAGATGACTGCTATTTAATCCAATTACTCATGGCTTGTTAGTTATTCGGGTATCTTAAAACAAACTTCGACGGCATGGTAGCTTGGCGGTTAACACTGTTGCCTTGAACCTCCAGGTCTTGGGTAAAATTCCAACGTCGGGTCTGTGTGCATGGAATCCCCCCCCCCCCCCCCCCCCCCCCAATGAATGTTCTCCCATTGTTTGGTGGGTTTCCTCCAACAATGAAAAAACATGCAGATTAGGCTAATTTGCTGTTTCCAAATTACCCTTAATGTGTGAATGTTGACCGGAGGTCCTACCACGGCTGTACAAATGGGAATAAATACAATGGACACCATTGGCCACCACGGTCCCTTGTTGGACTACAAAGGTTCCTAAATGGAAAACAAACTTTACTAGTCCACCCAGTATTATAACACTTACTAGTTAGCCTTATAAACATGAATTGGTTGTTTGGTAATTGATAATCTAATTCCCTAATTTTCTTCTATAAGCTGCAGTCAGACTTTTTTGTTTTGACTTCTTAACTCTTGACTCTTTATGTCTTTTGCATTTCATTTTCAGTTCTTTTCCTATTCTTTCTGTGTGTTGTTAAATAAGTTCTTACATCTGTGTTTAAGGGCATCCTTCACCTGCCATTATCTGAAAATAAGACAATAATATGGTAGGTTTAAGACATAACATTTATTGTACCCTACAGTACATATATATTTTTTTTCTGTTCAGCCCAAACCAGTCCATCTTTACTCCAACTGTTGAGATTGAAGTGTGGGGAAAATTAAGCATGTCATGGTCGAAGTCACTGGAAGATATATATCTATATATAGTGTATATGATTTTATTTTTCATTTCCTAGTGTTTGTTTTTGAACATTTTTTGACCTGTATCTGGAAGAGTTAAGTCATTGCACTACACTACTTCCACACGAACGGATGCAGTGATATCTAAAGGGACTTCCCACACTAGTACACACTCTCATAGCTAAAATATCAGTTTAAATGCTACTAAAAGCTTATCAATTCATGCAACCTTGAAAGTATTACTGTGCACCAAACAGTGTGGCTAAAAAAAAAAAAAAAATTTTTTTTTTTGCTAAATGCCAAACTACTCTGAGAAACATTTTCAGATGTAAAGTATTTAAAGTCATAAGAAAGCTGTGCTTAATGAGGAAGTAAAAATGAGGCTGTAAATGCTTCAAGCAGGATAATTTTTTATTTCCCAGGGATAGATGATTGACCCTTAAACATATCACATGATGAAATTTGAAGTAGAAAACCATTGTGGGTCAAACATAAACTAGCATTGAATCAGAGGCCTTATTAATACACTTGAGAGTATGTTTATGTGTATGTATATTCATGTAAGGTACATTTGAAGAAATGAAAACAAATGCAAAACATATTGTTAAAAATATGGAAGATCACAAAATGAGAATTGCATTTAAAGATTGTTCATGCTGTATAGACGACTCAAACGTAATGCATTTCTAGTCCAGAAGCATATTAATAGTGCTTTAAAAATAAAAAAAAACTTAAACTTAAAAAACTTGAAAAAACGGAGGTTGTTGCTTTAAAGAAACCAGGTGATTACAAGAAAAATACAACTGCATACAGTAGGTATAAGGAAGGATGGCTTATTTCTTTAGTGACATATAGTATACAGTATGTACAGTATAGGATAGGATCAAGGGAGCGAGCGTCAGTTAATCATATTTGACAAAGGTATCTAAGAGCTGTTGAATAGTTTAAACAGATTAAACTCCTAATCAACAGTGTGACCTTTCACCCTACTGTTAGCATAATCTCCAATAGAGGCAGAAATACGTGTTTTAATCTTCATTTGTAAAAAAAAAAAGAAAATTATGAAAAAAAAAATAATAAAAATTATAATAAATAAAATAAAAGGGTGAAAATGAGAGTAAGAAACAAGCCAGGGGATAATCACATAAAAAATAGGAGAAAAAAATGCAAAAGAAAGTATAAGAATGAGGAAAAAAAAGATCATTAATAGCATGAGTGCTTCTGCTCTTTCAACCAATGGCTAAGAACAAGCGTGCTAATGAAACAAAAGAAACAAACCAAAGCCATTAACACGAGTGCAAACACATCTGCTTTATGTACAATTGATAAATGAGAACAATGGCTTTTTGCGTTTTAATTTCACTCGACCGTAATGTTACACTGTGAGCACTGCGATTTATTTTCATGGATTGAACAGCCAGCCTGGGACAGAGAGAGAGAGAGAGAGAGAGAGAGAGAGAGAGAGAGAGAGATTAGGAGGTGTTCAGGCAGCAATTTTGTTGCCCTGCTTCAGATTGAACCCTCCGCCTGTAAACCGGGGTCCATCGATGCGCTGAGGCACAATCAGAGGTTGTCCAGTCTGAGTCGAACTTCTTTCCTTTTCCCTGAGGGGGAAAGACAGAACATGACAAAAGAAGTTAAAAGGTGCAGTAAAAAGATATTGTTACACACTATCACATATAAAAAATAAATAAATTCAGTCCTGGCCATAGAGTATTTGTGTCTGTCCAACCCGATTAAAAAATAAATTAATTGAAATAAATTAAATGTACATAAATTGGTAGTGGTTAGCACTGTCGCCTTGCACCTCCAGGGTCCGGGTTCGATTCCTGGCCAAGTTCGATTCCCGTCTCTGTGTGCATGGAGTTTGGAGGTGTGTGTGTGCCCTGCGATGGATTGGCACCCTGTCACGATGAGTGAGTGAGTGAGTGAGTGAGTGCGAAAGCATGTTGAAAATTAACCATGACAACAAGTATAGGAAAAAAACTATAATTTTGTTATATTATAAGTATTGGAACACTAAAATAATAAATAAATGTATTATTACCATGCAGAAAATAATTATTTACAGGCTATAGCAAAAAGAAATATTTAATTAATAAAACTAACAAATGTGTCTTGACAAATATTGCACTGCAACCATAACACCATAACAACATATCATTTAAGGCAAGCCTACAGTATAATCAGCCTTAAATGGTGGCTACAAAGTTACCTATAAGGTACAGAATGCCTGTAGTTCGCCTTCTTATAGAACGATATCACTTTGTAAAATGTTCCAATACCAGAAAATAACCTTTGTTCTGCAATGCCATATGCACTTTTAAGTAGTTATGCACTGTATCTTGTACATAATAGATTAAACTAAATCCATTTTCACCCCTTCTAACCACCAGTGGGTGTTCAGGTCAGAACACGTCTTCCAACAAATAATAAAGTAAATACTGTGGCCATATAGCCATTGTTGCAAATTATTTCTACTTTCATACATGTAGACCATAAGGCGGTACAGTATCTCTCTCAGGAGCTACAGGTATCTAGCAAGCAGGTCTATGTATATCTGCTGCTTGGATAGTCAAGTGAGTCTCCGCCGCACACTCGGCAAGTCTGCTGGACTCCACTAATGTGTGTTGAAGTTGGGAGCCTCTTCTCTCAGCTGGGGTAGGTTTACTGATTAATAAGTCTACGGTAAAGCTTCTCTTTAAATGCTAGCATGGTTGAGCTGATTCCATGTACTTGTTGGAAATGTCACCCCCCATTCATGCTACTGGTTCATCCTGTGTGCTTGTACCTGCTTAGAGCTTATGTTTGTATCACTTGAGAATATTTCCCCAGTTTTCATCACAATTCAGTCTCGTCACTATGGAGAGACAAGGTTTATATGTGCTTCCGTTGATGCACATGAAAAAAATGGCGACCACTCACTCACTCACTCTCACTCACTCATTGTCTATATCGCTTTACCTTGTGTACAGGGTCACAGGGGGCCTGGAGCCTATCGCAGGAGACTTGGTGCAAGAGGTGGGGTACACCCTGGACAGGTGTGTACACACACACACATAATTGGGAACGCCGATTAGCATAATCAGCATCTGTTTGGACTGTGTGAGAAACTGGACTACCCGGAGAAAACTCACTAATATGGGGGGAGATTTTTTCTTGATTTAGTCGTATCCCATTCCTCCCCGTCACTAGGGGGCGCCCACATTAAGCTATTTAGCTGCCGAAGACTATCACCTGTTTCCTCCGAACCACGTGATGCCAGCCGAACGCATCTTTTCTAACTGCTCGCTCATGCACCATCGGGGCACCGTTACACACTCGGAGGACAGCACTATCCCTTCCTTCCGCTTGCGTGAGCTCACAGACGCTCCTGATTGGCTGTAGAGCCGTGATCAATGTGGGAGCACTAAGTACCTCTCATCCCTGCCCTCTGAGAGAGCTCGGCCAATCAGCTCTCTCCAGACCTCCGGCTGTGACAGGTTACAGGATCACCCAGGAATTTAACTCGCCATCTCCGGATGATAGGACGAGCGCTTTACCACTGCACCACTTGAAGTATATTTCTTATATCATAATAGAAAGTATGTAATGATGACTGATGATGGCTGATTTCGCTTCCCTGGATCCCCGGAGAAAGTAAAGTGTTATCGGAACCTTTTACATACTTAACAATGTGAATAATTCAAAGTATGCATGCGATTCGGTTGTTTACACCGAGTTTCCCAGTGCATCTGTCAACCATCTATCTATTATTGCACGACTATCAATCTAACACATTAGAAACCGCCAGCCGACATTAATGTCATGCTTATATTTATATAGTTTGTATTTTTGTGGCTGAGTCACTCAGTGTCAGTCATGTCATAATACAGTCATGATCCATTGTAAGCTAGAGCTGAAGCACATGCACATGCTCTTCCTCGGATGTCTCAGTCTGACACGGACGCACACAGGTTTCCGCCTGCACACACGCGCACCCCCCCTCCCAGCAGAGAACATCTGCCACCACCCAGATTCCTTTCAACTGTTCTCCAGTGAACGCAAAGCCCTCATTTCTCATTCAGTACACAACTAGCAGCAGGACATATAAACACACACACACACACACACACACACACACACACACACACACACACACATAGACAAATGTGCACACTTCAGTGCTTTCCTTCTTGATGCCACAAACTTCTTTCTCTCCCTTCCCTCTCCACCTTAATTTCTCTGCTGCTCTGTCTCTCTTTCTGTGTTTGTCCAATATCAAACGCCATCAATTAAAATTCACTGGCTGTGTAATGAGATTTCACGCTGGGAACGATGAAGACATTTGGCAACAAGCTTGAAACACACACACATACACACACACACACACACACACACACACACACACACACACACACACACACACACACACACACACCACCTTTGTTTTTTTTTTTCTCCTTCTAAACATCCCCAGCTAAATGAATATTATGCAGAAGCGCTTCAAAAGTGACTTTTGGACAGAACAGCAGACATCTGTGAAACATGCTTTGATCGAAGCGCCATTCGCTTGACTTGTAGAATCAGCATCATGTGCAGCTAATTCCTTCTGACAATCGCAAAATCAAGGCACATAATTACATTTCCAGCACTCAAGGACGCTGACGAGTTTTATAAGATGTGTGGAATAATTTAGCAAGAAGTTTGAAAGAGTTTTACTGACTTCCCTAACAGAACGAAGATGAGCTATGTGTCGAAATTAGGAGGTGGCCATGTTTGAACCTGTTGGCAGAGATGGATTGAGTCAGAACAAGTGAAAAACAACACAAGCAACACCAGACACAACAAGGACAATAAATAGCAGCAATGTGGCCAAACTATAAATTAGGTTTTGGCCCCTGTTTGAATTATTTGGCACATTGACACATATAGATGCAATGAGTCAAAACAAAAAAAGCAACTCTAGACGCAACAATGGCAATACAAGCAGCACTACTGGATAACTAGGAAACACACATACTGTAGCACTAGCAGTAATGAAACCAAAACCATGTCTAGTTGTAGTGGTAGAAGCAACAACTACTACACTGTACATTACTACCTAGTTCACAAAAAGCACCAGGAACTCACTCATTCTCTATACTACTCATCCTGTACAGAGTCACAGGAGGCCTAGAGTCTCTAATCCAAAGGGACTTGAGGAAGGGTACACCCTGGGACTCACTCACTCTACATGCAATTTTGGAAACACCAATTACTGTAACTTGCTCTGCATGTCTTTGAACTGGGGGAGGAAACCAGAGTACCCCAATGAAACCCACCAAGCACAAAGACAACTTGCATATTAAGTACCAGCGAGACCAATACCTAAGGGACCAAACATTTATGTGTTTAAATATAGGAAACAACAGCAGGATTCAGAAATGAACAATTTACCAAAAGGTTTCCATGGAGAAAGGCAAAAATAGTTATCCAGACTTGTTATCAAGTTCGCACTTCAGATTATTATATTATTCCAAGTATTGAGCCGATGGTTTTAATATGCAACCAACAACAGATTTTTTTTTAAACCTTTGTGTCGCGATAAAAATAAAATATGGTTCAATATATAATCCTTGCAAGAATTTCTTCATATCCAATTAATTTTCATTGCATTTGCAACGTTACACTCACCATACAGTACACTTGTCTGTAGTATGTTACTACTGAAATTTTCATAAAGATTAACTGCTCTAAAACAAACAGGATTTACATGTCTAAAGCAATTACTTTCTACCAACATTCTTTAAAATATCAACATTTTTATTTATTATTAAGAAATAAGACTGGATACTAAAAGACATGTCCTCCCAACTTCCCTGGATCAGCAAACCTATAGTTACAACTTTACCTTTGACCGACTTTACCTAAAATGTCAAAAACATTACATGAAATAAATCTCCTAATAGAACATGCCATCTTATTAACAATTTTTCAAACCTATTTATACAAAGTGGTAGGAAACTGTTGACCGGAGGTCCTACTATGATTGTAAAATGGGAATAAATATAATGGTCCCCAGTCACCTCCACCGTCCCTAGTTGGACTACAGAGGTTCCTAAATGGATAAATGGACAATTATAAATACTGCACCATTTTCAATTGTATTGTAAAATCCGCGCACTCGTTGTTCAGTTTAACATGTTCATTCTTCCTATTCTTTCTATGATATCTAATACAGCAGATGTCAAGTAAGTTGGGACAGGTTCCCTTTTGAGCTTGGTTCATCTAAAGGTTTCTTCATTTCTTTCATTTAATTTATTTCGGAGTATTTCCTTAAATCTATTTCCAGATTTCTGTAAAGCTGCTTTGTGGCAATGTCTATTGTTAAAGGTGGTATATAAGGAAAAAAAAAAAAGAATAGAAATGCATTTTAGAGCTTTTTTTTCCCTGACGCCTTTTTTTAACAAGGGAACCTAACGTTCACTGCCTAATCCCTTAAACCAGAGCTTTAAATCCCAAAGCCTCAGGTTGTCATCATTTTGGCTTTATTCTAGTCAGGTAGTGAAGTTTAAAAGAATGTGGAAAGCTGGCTCAGGTGTGTGAGAAAGGAAAAGAAAAAAAAACATTTCCATTGGAATAAAAAAAAAAAAAAACTAATCTCCACCATCATCTCTATGACTCAAGCTGCACTATGGCCCAGATTAATCTTAGTCAAACTTCATTCATTAAAGCTTCATTCATTAATTACTTCACTAATTCATGAGGCCAAATTAATCTGAGTGATGATTAGGGTGCGATAATAGAGGCTACATCTCTCTGCATTAGCATGCGGAACATGGCCGTATGAGATGCCATTATAGCCGAAGTAATGTTGATGAGCGTGAGGGTGTTTATTTAACACATCCATATGACTGTAATTGTAATCATGTTACATTAACTGGCCAGTTCATTAGCTCTGTATTTCAGGAGATACAGCTGAGAATATATTAAGAGGGATGTGTATTTTTTTTATTTTTTTTTTTTAATGAAACATACTTATGGGTACACTATTCCTGATTTATAAATGAACAGGTTTATTACAGAGAGCGAGAGAGAGAAAGAGAGAGAGAGTCAATAGCACTGATTGATTTGTGTCTGGCTACAAACCAGGCAGGCAAGTTGCAAACAAACTGCCAACAGGGAAGGTGCGAACATTTCTCAACTCTCACTTGTTTCTTTAAAGGAACAAAAAAAGACGTCAAACCATTAAAAACACATCAACAGTTCTCCCTTCCGAGCATACAATAATAATAATAATGATTAAAAATAATAATAATAATAATAATAAAAAAAACACTCTTGTTCATCAAGACTGGATATGAAGTAGTGTAAAGTTAATATATGCAAATTTCATTACTGCTAAATGCTCATCTACATTATCAGCATTATCAGTTTTATCAGTCAGAAGAATAAAAAACTTTCCGTCCGTCCATTCAATACTGTTTCTAGCGTCTTAAAATGACTTTAGACACATTGAAATTCAGTCACCTTCCTTTCAATTCCATTCTTACAAATGGCTGCAAATTTGGTGTCTGTAAATAACTATTGATTTCTCCAAGATGGCACTTAGAGGTCTCAGCGATGCTGCAAGAAATGCAGCCTGTTTTTCATGGAAAGAAAGTTTGAACGTTTGATAAAGAAGAATGCAAGTTGCAACTTTGATGGAGCTGTAATACTAGACTATTAGCAGGTCTGACAGGTCAGAGGAGAATGGAAACATTTTACACATTTTATCACATATAACATCTCAATTCCCACCACCCAGAAATTTGTATTGGCTAATTTTAAATTGATTTTAAAGTGTTTTTAAAGATCAATCTTTATGCTTCAGCATACCAAAACATCTTGGACAATACTATACTTCCAACTTTGTAGCAACAGTTAACAAAGGGCAGGTCCTTTTCTGTTCCAACATGACTGTACTCCAGTGCATAAAGCCAGGACTATAAAGACATGGTTTAATTAGTTCGATGTGGAGGAACTTGACCGGCCCTAACAGAGAGCCCTGTAACCTCAACCCCATCAAGCACCTTTTTGGGATGACTTAGAACGGAGATTGTGAGCCAGACCTTCTCGTCCAACATCAGTGCCTGACTTAATAAATGCTCTACAGAATGAATGGTAATGAATTTCCACAGAAACACTCCAAAATCTTGTGGACAGCCTTCCAAGAAGAGTGTAAGCTGTTATAGCTGCAAAAATGGGACCAACTCTATATTGAAATATATATATGCTGATCTCATATCCTAAGTGAATTGCTCAATTATTTTAGACATCACTGTGGTAACCTTTTTATTATTATACTGCAGCACAGCTGGATGCATTAATCAGACTCGGTGTATTATTTTTGCCTAACAGAATGGGCAGTTCCTGCTGTAAGAAGAACAATATGCTAATATTAATAGACTCAGATATCTAAAACCTTTGTTTCTAAAGTATATAGTAGCAGCTAACACACAGGGACATACACTGATCAAGCAGGGTTTGGGTTGTGCCACTGGAGCAGCTCTGTTCCCTGAGGAGGGTGTGGCTCTGTTGGTCCTCTAGGGGTGTGCCATGATGTCTGGCACCAAGACATTGGCAGCAGATCCTTTAAGTGTTGTACCGTAGGTTGTGGGCTAGGGCCTCCCTGGTTCAGAATTGTTTTTCTGGAGAACTCCATGGATGCTTGATCAGACTGGAATCTGGGGAATGTGGTGGATTAGTGGCTGTGGTGCTAGCTGGGCCCTGGGTGTGTGTGTGTGTCAGATTGTGGTGCACTGCATGTTCTGGTGCCTTTGTATCATGGCGAGGGTTGGCTTTTTCAGCAATTTGTGCTGCGTTGGCTTTTCCGTAGGATTGGACAAGGCAGGCCGGGCTTTGGTCCCAGAGGGCATGGGCCTTTGGTGTCCATGATCCTGTCAACTGACCCTCTTACTGGTGTATAGTTGGTGATCAATGTTGTTCAGTTCATCTGTCGGTGGTCATAATGTTATGACTCATTGGTGTATAGTGGACAGTCCATATGGGTTGTTATTTAACAAAGTAATTCTTAAAATCTGTGATGTTGAGATGTGAGATTTATTTAAAAATTCATGGAAGGATTCTTGGTTGTAAGCACTCTCTGTCTTGGCTCCACTTTCTGTCCTCTTGTTAAAATGACAGGCTGTGCAGTGTGTGTGTGTGTGTGTGTGTGTGTGTGTGTGTGAGAGAGAGAGAGAGAGTCTGGTGATGGAATGACTGTTTATTGAATCTGTAATGAAGGTAAGCACAGGAACCTACTTGTCTCTCGGATGCTCCACGAAGATTAAATCCAATTATAAACTGTTAAAAAGGTGCAATGCGAGGTTCATTAATAAATTTAACATTGTAATTATCAGCAAATCGCTCTGGAATAAGAGGAATAACACATTTCAGACTGCTGTTATATGAAAATAACATCCTTGTGCCATGTCACACCCTGCAGTTTGCATTATTTTCATTCAGTAATATGTCATAGATTTTCCCCTTAATTAATAGACATAAGAATGTCATCAGTGTGTAAAACACTCTGTGGCAAGTCAAATGTTGATAGAGGTGAGAATACTTAAGTTAAGGTGAATACTGCAGAGCAGCATGATGCTGAATACTCAGCATGTCCTTTTACGCGATTGTTTTCCTGTTCTGCTGCTAGGATACAGTATAATGGAGCACCGTTGTCATTTGGCGACTTTTATTAGTCGCATCCCACAGTCATATTGAGAGCCCTGCAGTTCCGCAATCAACAAGTGAACAAATACAAAAGATGCTACAGAGACAGTGATATAGACAAGAACAAAAATAAGTGTTATAAAACTGCACAGCTTCATCACACTAGTGCCTATTGATCCATAATAACAGTCTGAATTACCCAGAAAGATGGATTTGTCATTGTGGCATGTTGGTATTTTAAGCAGAGGGTCCAATTTCGAAAAAGAAAATACAATCCATATTTTATGTGAGGCAGCATGAAGTCTCAGTGATACATGTTGCAATCATATTCAAATGATGGCCTAATGTGGATGTAATGCTCCCATTATACTACCAGAAAATGCAGATGAAGTCATCACGGTGCATCATGTCGATACGCGCCAGTACAAATAATGGAAATTACAGGAGCTAATAAAAACACCAGACACTAAACACTCCGTAGTTCACAATATTAGACTATATTGAATTCCGGGTACCAAGTACAACAAAGCAAAATGTGTCTTTTTTTTTATTAATTATTATTATGATTTTAACACACAATCTCATATGTCACAAGTTATAAGAGCAAACATGCTTTCAGGTAAGAATTGTGGTCAATTTAAAAAGTAGGCCCTTGTTAAAAACAGTAAACTCAATGTTTGACTCTGATAGATTTTGAATATAACACTAGCATAAACTCGGAAACTTGGCAGGTGGATCCACATATACTGACTATCAGAAAGATTTTTCCTGACGGCTTCACACTGTACAATCGCATGATGCAATAGCGTACAGCAACAGCACCGTATGAGATCTCATAATTTGAAATTGCATCATGCTCATATTCGGCATGAACACTCTGGTCATTTTTTTAAATATTATTTAATAATGAGAATAATTAGAGTAACATAAAATTCCTGTCTGATTCATTTAGGGGGGGAAAAAAATCTACTGGCTAAATTGCATTAGCATAGCTGTACTGTATGTGTCAATTCCCTGGTTCGGTGTTGAATTTAGTTACTCTGTGCATGGACTTCTTGGTGTGAGTCAGTGTTACAGCAAAACCCCACTATCTCTATTTGTCCACACAAAGTAAATCTGCTGTCTGCACCTGCGAAATGACCTCAAAGCCCATATCATTAGATCACCCACCCCTTCTTATGCCTATTCTGGATCACCTGTCTGTGGAATTAGCGTGTCTGATGGAAATTTTGCCTGGCAGAGGACTGACATCCACCTCCACAGGTGCTCACTCTGATAATAATGAAATAAAAAATTATATATATATATATATATATATATATATATATATATATATATATATATATATATATATATAATGTCATTGCAGATTCACAATGCACTGAATGGAGGGTAGAGCCAATGTGACTAAATTATATGTTTATGAAAAAAGCCTAGAAATAATACAAATTCTATTTCACACATCCAGCCCCGATATAAATATATTTATAATTCAATTTAGTTATAAATACTTTCGGTAGCACAGATATTCTCTAGAAGGAAAGAACATGTATCTTGAAGTGCAGGTGGAAATGCACCCTCTTTCACAAGATATCAGAAAGATGAACTGGAGCTAAACCCTTTAAAGCTTTAAAGGTCATGAGCAGGACATTGCGATCAATCTCATACTTAATAGCTGGTCAGCAACACGTAAATCACGTAAAGTTTATTTGTAAAGCACACTGAAAAACAAGAAATGTTGAACAAAGTGCTTTTTACGAAGGCTCGGCTTACAGTAACAAGTCGATATACTGTACAGTAAAAGGAGAGTTTTGCAATGTAAAGAATGAAGGGCTGATAATATTTTGAATTGAAAGGGAAAGGGTTCAAGTATTTAATTAATTAATTGAAGGAGACCAGACGAAATGCGCATTAATGCGTCGACACATAAATCTCACACCTAAGCAAAGGGCGAATTTAAAAAGATGGTTTTAAATGAGACCTAAATGTGCAAAGATTTGATTGATTGCTGTAAACCGAGAAAGTACGGTCATCCTTTAACCTTAGCAAAGATTTAAAAGAGCTTGATGTACTGATCTGAGACCTTGAGGTAGTGTAAAGACTAATTCAATTCAAATTATATAATGATAATCCTTGTAATACCCCTTCAAACTAATAAAAAACAATCCTACAGTCTATTAATGGGCAATCATCGTTTCTTGATTGAAATGCAGAGGAAATCAGTCAATCAATTATGAAAAATGGCAATTGATTTTAATCATTTAAAAACTACATAGCCTGCAGTTGGAACTAGTTACTGTACAATACAGTATATAGCCGTATAGCTGTATAACCATGAAAGAAATTAATTGAATTTGTGCTACTTCTCAGTCAGTCAGAGTGTCGATGTTTCATATAAGATTTAATTTAACTTTGGAATACATTTTTGTATGGAACAAATGTTGTAGAATTTGGCACTGTTACTTACAGTGTACTCACCTTTCAGATGACAAACATTTTTGATTGGTAGAAATGTAAAAAAAAAAAAAAAAGCTAGCAAAGAAACATTGTACTGTGCACTTAAACTAATTAACAATCCATCATCGGTTGGTTTACTTATCCTGATGATCAGTTATGGAATGACTACGGAATCCCATCACTAGCACAATCTAGTCCTGTGGTTTCCAACCCTGGCCCTGGAGGACTACATGCTCTGCATATTTTAGTGTTGTCTCAGCTCCCAGCACACCTGATTTAACTAATCAGGTAATTACCATCTCTTTATGAATAGAACTGGGTGCAGGACTTGGGTTCCTCCAGGACTAGCGTTGGGAACCAATGATTTAATTAATCCATGTCATTTATGCAATGCCATTATGGATTCCATAATTGAGGCTTTGTTTAGATAAACAACAACAAATGTCTGAAATTACAAAGTTAAAATGTAAATTTCTGGCAAGATGCAATTTACAAAGAAATTTAGTAAAATGTCAAGTTAGATTAGATGTCAAATGAGAGGCTTCTAAGCAGCATTGGAGTTTTGGAAAAAGAATAATTGTACACTATTGATGTTTTAAACTAAACAATAAACTATTTTAACTATGATAATTATCCAAAGAACCATTAAAAGTCTTCTTTTTAACGTGTATATATTCCTTTTGAACACTAGAAAACTTTTAGACAAATAAGTTAATGGCTTTTTAAATAGATCGGACAACCCTTGAGGACCTTAAACCTATTTGCCTTAGAGCGCAAAGTAACATCCCCACTGTTGATTTAACACTTTCAGAGGTCATATATGTTTAACTGGACCTGCAGTATATAAACTTTCTGGGCACTAAGTGAAACTTTTAAACAAATAGGATATTCAATGTTTCTTTGGATTATTAAATATCCTTAGCTTTTTTGGATAACATAACTATTTAATAAGTTTCTGCATGTACTGTATCATTTTGTGGTTTTTCTAAGTTATTAAAATTCCTAATTAGGGTTTGGCATAGAACATGTGAAATATTTCTTCTAGACACTTAAGGAATCTGTCTAAGAATGAAAATTCCCTTTGCATACTGTACAATGGGTCATACATTCTGGATCAAGAATAAGTTTTTTTTTTTTATCTCCACACCACCACATTGAATTTGAAATTAAACACAATCAAGATGTGAGCTAAGCCAATACTTTCAGCAAGGGCTGAACAATGCACTTGGAACACTGAGAAACAAAAGTGTGGCATAAACCTCAGAAATTATAACCATTCTATGGCATACACACACCCATTTGGGGAACTCGTAAATAATGGGTCAAAAAGGCTGACAAACAGTTGCATGACCAAGTTGGCCTGTTCCAAAATTTATGAACCGTAGCTAAATAATTTCTTTGTCAAGCCTTTGTATTGTTATAATCGGTTTTAAGCTTTTGAAATAAATTCTCAGTGGAATCTTCTCTACTAAAGAGATAGTTTGTTGGGTTCTACTGATACTGTATCATTTTCAAGGGTTTCATCACTGAGGTCAATGACCTTGGAGAACAAGTTTGTCAAAGAGTATAGATTCCTTCCATAAACTAAAAGTGAAACATTTAGACAAATAGTCCTCAGTGGTCCTTTGGTAAATAAATATAACTTTCCGAATGGAATCTGAATAGAATTTCTCTATTCTCTGATGGGCAAAACACTGCACAGAACACTTAAAGGTAACCTCACAGATTCTAGATTTAATCAGTTTTCCTGCATCGCAATATTATATGATTGTTTTATGGTATTAAAAGCTTTTTCTTTTTTCCTGGAACAAAACACTAAAAACATGTTTCTATTTACATTAACATTTACGGAATTAGCCTCTGATATCATCATTTGTTAACAATTAGAAAGATTTGGACCATAGGAAAAGTCTTCAGGTCAGAGGACAGTATACTCACTAGTTTTTCTGCAATATACTGTATGCTTTTTTGTCTCTAAAATCACTGTGGTTGAAGAAAAATAAATCACTTTCCTCTTAGAAAAAAGAAAAAAGTCATTAAATTTCTTGTGTATTATTTACATTTATTATAACAGGACAAGTGAATCAAGTTTGAACCAGATGTGGAGTCTGTGGTGGACACACAATATAAAGATGGAGGAAATCAGAGCTTTAGCTGAAACAGATCTGTAGACAGATTGCTCTCCCAGGCTCATCTGACGGTGATCAAAAGTCTTTTAAGCTCCTAATTACATTATCAGACAGTTGGTGGAGGAAAGAGAGTGCGTGTGCAAGAGATAGAGGCAGTGATGTCCAGCAGACAGCACAAAATAGACATCTGGGAAAGATAGTGATCTCATAAGGACAGAAAAGAAGTATAAATAGATAAAGAAGGTCAAAAGTATAGTGGTGGTGGTAGAAATTATTTTTAGTATTTTTGTAATAACACGTGTGCTTTGCTATGCATTGCTTTGGAATGAAGGATTGCAGTTATTGCATTTATTGAGTGAAAATCTAAACTCCCAAGACATTAAACCTACCTTTAAGCTCACGCTAGCAAATGACAAAGCAACAATCAACAATTCATTTCTATCCACATTCACAACATGGCTGGAAGATTTTTCAACTGCAAGCAATAAAGCATCTTTAGGATGATGCAGTATGGCAGCAAATTCAAAAGATCCAAAAGCTTGAATGATTCCTCAGCCTCATTAATACAGCCCTGGTGGTCAGATGTTTCTTTAGCTCCCCATTCTGTAACTACCTCCAATTAGTTCCTATTTACAGTTCGCTAAAAAATGCTAATGCTAAAATGAAAAAAAAAAAAAAAACCTACTTCATTATGCACACCTGCTCATTTGCATGTTAACAGAAATGTCTAACCAGACAGCCATATTGCAGCAACTCAATGCATTTAGGTTTGCAGACATGGCTAAGATGATTAGAAGTTGAGCTTCAAAATGGGGGAAAAAGGGGAACGTGAACGTCGCACTTTGAACTTGCCATGGTTGTTGGTGTCAGATGAGCTAAAAAAGAGTATTTTCGAAACTGCTGATCTACGAGAATTTACACGTCCAACCATCTCCAAGTCTACAGTAAGTAGTCGCAAAAAGAGAAAATGTCCAGTGAGCGGCAGTTCTCTAGCAATAACACCTTATTGATGCCAGAGGCAAGAGGACAATACCCGGACTGGTTCAATGTGATAGAAAGGCAATAGTAACTCAAATAACATCTTCCTACAACTATGGCATGCCAAAGATCATCACTTTGAAGCACATGGGCTAAAGTAGCAGAAGACAACACCGGGTGCCAATTTCGGCTAAAAATCAAAAACTCAGGCTAGAATTTGAATTGGCTCACCAAAATTGGACAATAGAAGATTGGAAAAACATTGCCTAGTCTTAATTTCTGTTGGTAGGTTCAGAATTTGGCATAAACAACATGAAGTCATGGATCCATGCTGCCTTGTATCAGTGGTTCAGGCTGCTGGTGGTGTAACGCTGTGCGAGATATACTCTTGCCATACCTTGGGCCGCTTTAACCACAGGAAACTGGACCATGTCACAAAGCTAAAATCATCTCAAACTGGTTTCAGGAACATGACAGTATGTTCACTAAACTCAACTGACCTCCACAGTAACTATATCCCAATCAAGCAGAGATAGATGTTTGGGAAGTGGTGGAATGGGAGATTTGAATCATGGATGTTCAACTGACAAATAAGCAGCAACTGCGTGATGCCCTCATGTCAATATGGACCAAAATTTCTAAGGAATGTTTCCAGGACCTTGGTGAATCTATGCCATGAACAATTAAGGCAGTTGTGAAGGCAAAGTGGGGTCCAACCCAGTTCTAGCAAGGTGTAGATAGAGATAATAGGATGATAAAATGATGAAACATATTGCAAGGAAGACGCAAAGATCGTTGTTGGCTCTGATGAGTGTAAAAAGTTAGTACAGCTAGCACGCAAGTTCAAAGCCTAGCATATAACAAATGAATCAAACACCTGATATTTGCTGTGATTAACAATAGTTTTTTTAAACTAAGTAGCTTTAGAAGCAATTACCATCACAAAGAAATAAAAATCATCATTGGTTGCTACTTACATCTAAAGGAAACATGCAACTTCAAGCAACATGACTGTAGGATTAGATCGAAAGTGTGTGTGTGTGTGTGTGTGTGTGTGTGTGTGTGTGTGTGTGTGTGTGTGTGTGTGTGTGTGTGTGTGTGTGTGTGTGTGTGTGTGTGTGTGTGTGTATGTGTGTGCATACTCTACATGCCTGATCACTTCAAATCAAACTCTCACTTATGAATCCTAAATCAAAATATGCCCCCCTTATGTGCAATAATCTCCCAGCTTCATTTGCATACAATTTGTTGCTACCTTGTCATCTATTCCATCTCTCAGAGAGTGAGGAAATCAAGATGGCATAGCTCGTCTGACACCTTCTGAGGCTGACAGTTTACACAAACAAGCCAGCCGTAACTGACTGGATTTCACAGCATGAGTGAGAAAACACTACAATAACAAAAGAAAGCTTCCTCATGCAAGACTTAATAATACGCCTCGGAAGGAAGGAGATAAGCTCCATATATTTATGGTTGAACCCCAGCGCTGATGAATACTCAACTCTGACTGGTCAGAAGATATTAATATTGGTCACTTTGTTGCACCAATTAATTCCAGCAAGACCCCCTTGCTGCCGTTGTGACGTAATGCGTAATAGAGTTGGATCTGTCCACGTTCTAAGGGCTTACCAGTGCTTCAGTGGCTCCAATCTTTAAACAAGTTGTTCCAAGGCGATCTGGTGTCAAAAAGAATTGTTTAAATGTTCTTAATTGTGCATTGATTCACTGGGTCAAGCTTTTCCATCTCCAGTCATTTCAAACGACCTTCCTGACTGAGGAAGACAGAGAGAAGTATGGGAGCAGGGAAAAAAAAAAAGTTAAGTCTATTCAGATGTGTGATTAGGCACAGGCTCTTGGCTCTACCTCTTCCAGGCGATCGATGGAGAAAGTGCCTAGAGCTGATTAACTCTGTTTCAGGATTTGAAAGATGGGAAAGTGGCGAGCAAGTGCTTTTAACAAATGAGCTTCAGGAAAATGTCCAAGATTCACACGTAAGAAAACAGTTAGATTACCTCGAAAGGGAGCCGTTGAAAAAATAAAAAATAAAAAAAGATTCCTTGTGTATGTGTATGATGATTATTTTCCAGTATTGTAGTCGTTCATTTCCGTTGTTAATTTATTTCTCCAGACATGGACATTTTCTGATCCACAAAACAAGGTAATGTGCCTCATGGGTTCCCGAAGAGAAATGGAAAGAATTCTAAATGGCAAACCCAAATTACTGAGTTATAGTCCATATCAACAGCATAATGGGTCAAATCAGAGTCTGTTAAAAATGCTCAACGTCAAACTAATAGGATGCTGCATAAGGTGAGTCTACAGGCGGATAGACAGCGGGAAACAATATTATTGCTGTCATCTACAACACTGATAGCCGATATTGGCTGATGCTTGATTGACATTTGTCTTTATGACAGTCCGAATGTGAACCACAGCACTGTTAAGCTAAGAGGCAGAAGGAATTGCAGCACTCTCATGACCTAAAGAGCGATTTCAGATCATCAGAGAGCCAGAGCTAATCCCACCTCTGACTCAGCACAGTGCCACTGTCTCGCCACTAAGCAGTGCAGGCTGAGAAATGTCTGCATGCACAAACAGGTGACAGTGTAGCCTTATAATGTCAAGGCAGTGAAATTTTTAAAAGCATGGGTCACACCTAATAAACAAATCCATAAATCTCAAAAATCTTGAAAGCCTGTGTCAACTCTAAAGCAATGTGTAAGGTTGTGGGTGGGGTACAGATGAAGGAGGAGGGGAGGGGAGGGAGGAAGTGCAAAAAGGGAGACAGCAGGAAAAAAAAAAAAAACAATCAGACAAACCAGAAAAGCATAAAAGTGAAAAGTTTAAAGAAAAAAAGAAAGAAAGAAAAACTGAAAAACAAATAAACCAAAAAAAAAAAGAAAAAAAAATTAAATTAAAAATCAGACAGATAAATCAGAATAAAATAAAGAGTCAAAAGATAGAAGTTTAAAAAAAGGAAGGAAGGAAGGAAGGAAGGAAGCAGAAAAACAAAACAAAAAAGGAAAAAAAATTGAATCTCGCACGCATGCATGCACACATACACAGGGCTGTTTCTGCTCCAGCATTGTGAAGTTACTGGCTGTATTCTAGAGAAATACAGCAGGCCTACTATTTTTAATCTGAAATTAATTAGCGGGATTTCATTTGGCAGCCGAGGAAAGCATGTGCCCATTAACTTTCAGCAAAATTATGTTACGCCAAGCACTTTGATCACCAGAGACTGCCATTAGGAGAACAAAGTAGAGCATGCACTTCATTTCCGTTTCATTCCGGCCCTCTCACACTTTTAAATGCCACTCACCTTTCACGCTTCACACACTCTAGTCTGGAGAGAAATAGCCAGAGAGCTCAGGTACGAGCTCGGGGAAAATAAAGGAGGTAGGACGCTCACTCTCAGATAGTTTACTGAAAGGGACAGAAGTGGAGCACTCGTTCCACTTCCTTGTTAACGGTCTTTATACTGTATGTGTGTAGATCTAAGTGGAGTTCTCATATATATACTGTGTGTGTGTATATGCAGACATGTTTGTGTGTGTATATTGATATACACACAGAAACATGTCTGCATTTCAACATGAGAAAGAAAAACTAAATAATTCCTAAACTGTTTGGAGGCACATTTACATGAGAAATATGATATTCATGAGGATCCTATTCGTTTGGAAAAACACAAATAAGAGCTTCTGGCTTTGTTTAAATTAACATATGAAATGCATCATATCAGCTGCAAATAGTTTAATTGCCAATGAATTACTCCCACATTTACATACAGATTACAGACAAAACAGCTTATTCATTTCAAATGTATTTCAAATAAATAATTAAAAATGTAGAGAGTTTACATAGTTTATTATAATCGAGGCAGACCTTATCATTTAAACTTGGCCTAATAATATTTTTTACACATTTACATACAATTTTATTAATAAAGATCTTTGGAATTTTCATGCAGTTTTCCTAAGATCTTTACCAAATTATTTGAGCTACGTTAGGTTAAATTATAGATCATATAATACATATATATATATATCATATAAGTACTGAACATCCTTGTTCCCTAATAGAACATTAATTCCATTTTGAACATTAATTAAATGACTACGCTAATTTAATCATTATGAGTTGATGATTCTCTCTCACTCTCGGTAGTCAATGTCTACCGCTTAAACTGTACCCAGGGTCACGGGATGCCTGGAGACTATCCCAGTGGTATTAGGCAGGGTACACCTTGGACAGGGTGCCAATCCATCACAGAGCATGCAAGAAGACACACTCGCACACTGCAGGAAGTTTGGAAACACCAATCAGCCTAATCTGAATGTCTTTGAACTGTGTGAGGAAAACGGAGTACATGGAAGAAAGCCACAAAGCAGAGGGAGGACATTCACAGAACTTTACACACAGAGACCATGCAGCAATCAAACACTCGACCCTGAAGTTTTGAGGCCACAGTGCCACCTCAATGTGAATATTAAAATATAAAATTATTGCATATAAAGTTTCAAATCTAATAAGGTGATTAATGATAATTAGATAATGATAATTTATTGTTTTATCTAATTCTGTTTTTATTTATTCCTTTTAAAATGAGCATTAGTTTTATAATTTGCTGTTAATCTTTCGTCTGCCGCAGCAGACAACTTGGCAGAGGTTTTACACCGGATGCCCTTCCTGACACGACCCTCCCATTTTATCCGGGCTTGGGATGCATGCAGTGGCTGGGTAGTATGGGGTGTGGCAACCAACCAGCGGCAGGGCTCAAACCTGGATCCTCAAATCCTTAGCCACCTGAGCTAATACTCCCTTACATTAGTTTACATAATTTTTACTCTGTATAGCAGGACTATCTGGTGTGTGTGAATGTTTTTATATATTGATCCCCACAACAGTAGGAATATCTAATAGTATTGATCTTGGGAGAGCCTCATAATAATACATTTTATTTATATAGGTGCCTTTCTAGTTCTCCCCCTGCTTGGTGGGTTTTCTCCCAGTACTTTGGTTTCCACCCATAGTCCAAAAACACATGAAGGTTAGGCTAATTGGTGTTCCCAAATTGCCCGTAGTGTGTGAGTAAATGTGTAAATGTTGACTGGAAGTCCTACCACGATCGTAAAATATAGGAATAAATACAATGGTGACCATTGGCTTCCACGATCCCTAGTTGGACTACAGAGGTCCCTTGATGGATGGAGACGCCTTTCTAGTCACCCAAGGTTACAGTTCAAAATTTAAACAAGCAACACATAATTAACACTACGTAAAAAATAACCGTAAAATAATGTTATGATAAAACAGTTGACAAAGTATCAACTAAAAACAGAAGTCGTGGAGATTTAAGTGCAGCCTTACAGTACATCATATGGGATATAGGTGCTTCTGAATAAATGGGTCTTAATACATGATTTGAATGTGGTTGGAGAGTCTATATTACAGATGCTTTCTCAAAGAGAATTCCTATGACGTGGAGCAGCACAGCTAAAGGCTCTGGAGCCCATGGTCATCAAGCAGGCCAAAGGTGTAAAGAGGAAACTTGATGAGGAAGAACAAACAGTGTGAAAGTGTGTAAATCCGTATAAGCTCTGACAGATAAGGAGCGACATTATGGAGTGCTTTAAAAGTGAGGAGAAGAATTTTAAACTCTATATGGTAATTGATAGGGAGCCAGTGTAGTTGGGGGTGGGGGGTAATGTGATGCATAATGGGTATTTTAGTTATGATATGGGCAGTGAGTTCTGGATAAGTTTACGTTTATGGAGGAGCTTTTGTGAATTATACTGTAATCAATGTGGGACGTGACCAATGCATGTGTGAAAAATTGGAGAAGACAGGTAATGTTATGGAGCTGAAGGTAACATGAACTATAGACACTGTTAACATGGGGAAAAAAGTATTTATTTCATTTAACGATTGGTGAGGCAGGAAGGTAGAAGAGCAGAGTCGTGCTTTGTGGAGATGTAAAGCTGTGTATCATCGGCATACCAATGGAAATGTACTGTATACTGAATATAAATGTATACTATGTGACCAACGGAAGAAGATACATGAGAAACAGAAGGGGCCCAAGGACAAAGATTTGGGGAACACCACAGCTGACAGGGAGTGGCTGAGGACTTCTTTTTTTTTTATATCGGAACCTGAGTAGTCAGAAATGTATAAAGTAAACCCAGCAAGAGGGATGTCAGTGAAGCCAATTGGAGCAAAGCATTGCAATAAAATAATGTGTGTATGGTTAAGAGTCCAGCATCAGCAGCCATCAGGAGGTCATTAGTGACCTTCACCAAAGTAATTTCTTTAGTATGGAACTCCAAAGGAAAATGATTCAAAAAGATTGTCAGGAAGGTGAGAGTGGAAGAGTATTGCTACTACTTCTTCCCGAATTTTTTTAATAAAAAAAGATTTAATATTGGACGAAAAATGTATGAGATTATTAGAGTTAGTGCTGGGTTTTTTAAGGATAGGAGTTATTGCAGCTGTTTTAAGAGATGATGAACAATGCCTGAACTGAGAAAGGGGTGAATAATACCGGTTATAAGAGAGGTGAGTGAGGGTGTATAGGCTTTTACCAGTTGAGTTGGCAGAGGTTTGAGCTGACATGTGGAAGATTTAGACTTATGGATAAAATTTGAAATTTCAGATTCAGTCGGGAGCATATAAGAAGAGAGAGCAGTAAAAGGACGATCAGCAAAGAAGCTGAGGTGCGAGCTATAAAAAGTATTTGATGAAGAGGCTAGCTGTTGATGAATATTAATAATTTTGGCATTGAGAAGGTCATGAAAGCATCACATTGAGCAGTGCAATACAGGTGGGGTGCAAATGTGTAAGAGGGTTTCAGGATAATGATTACTGTAGAAGTTTTTATGTTGCAAGTAGCTTACTGGAAAATGCAGATTTAGCAGAGGTCACACCAGCTTTATAAAGAGGCACATGCTCACTACACATTTCTCTGTGTAAAGCCCTGGATTTGGGCTGATGAAGAAGCTCAGGAGTAAACCAGAGTGCAGACTAAGGAAAAGAGATGGTTCATGGTTTTAGAGATGCAAGAATGCCCAGGAGGATCTGTAGTTCAGAACTGTATTAAGATACCAGATTTGGATAGTCAAACATTAACAGTGAATGAGATTAATTTATGGTTAGATCTGGGCAACTCATAAGTATTCAACACAGTCAAAAGTAGTAACACCAGGGCAACAAACAAGGTCACCAAACATAGAGTTAGAAGAAAGTGTACACACAGAGAGGTTAAAAATAGTTGGTGTTGCACAGCTGAATTGTAAAACAATGATTCATATGATGTGTATCTGTAGAGTGCAAAGTGAAAATGCCTTGTAAGTTGTGATGTAAAGTATCGCAGGATCAGCACCGTGTTCGGAGTTGGGGGTATTGTGGATTGAGTTCCAACAAGTCAATTTGTTGCTATATATAGCAACAAATTGTCCTTCGGCTGGGCGGCTTTCCCAGCTGGGATCGGTGGCCTTAACACTCTCCTCCTCGCGGCCTTTTCCTCTCTGGCGGCGAGGACGCGAAGGCGAGCTTGACGCAGGAGCGAAGGATGCCGTGGGAGCTCGTGCAGTTCTTTCCCGCGCTGTCCTCAGCGCGGAGATCAGAGGGCGGAAATCCAATATCCTTTTTAAGTCTCTGGGTCACGTTCCATTTTCCCACTCCCATGCCACTCTCGAGCTCCACCGCGTTACGCTCTTCTCGGACCCCGGACTAAACTCCGCGCCTTGCTTTTATAATGCGGAGCCAGCCCGAGATCCTATTAACATTAATCACTGCCAGCCGGCCCGCATAGGCGGCCCCGTCTCTTCGCACAACTGCACAAGGGGTGCCGCCTACGTAGGGAGCCTACGAAGTGAGCGAGGGGCGATAATAGATTTGGGCGCACGCCCATCACAGGCGCATGCCGTGACTATATATATATATATCATCATCTTTATAGATCATAGAAAGTGAGTGAGTATTGAACAGCCCAAATTTGAGGGTGCTGGGCCAGCGTAGCTACAGTAGCACGCTAACGAGACTGCCAGTCAGGTTTCCTTGAGAATTCCTGAGAATGATCTCATGGCCTTGGTGTCATCATACCTGAAGCCTCAGACCGTTGTAAAACTAATTGCATCAAATTAATTTCTTCTGGTTACTGAAAAAGTAATATTCAGTGGAAGGTCCTCACAGAGATAGTAAGATAAAGAAGTGTGTGTGTGTGTGTGTGTGTGTGTGTTTGTGCGTGTTCAATAAAACTTCTGTTAACATGGCCTTTTCATGCCACTGCCTAAAGCCTCACACAGATACAGTACTGCACACACATGCACTTTGTTAACCTGTTATCAATTAGCCGATGATAATTACACTCCCAGAACATGTATTATTTATGCTTGCTTTTGCAACTGGTTGAAAACCTGAAACCTGCCATTATCGATTAACTTTGCCTTAATTGCCGCTTCGAGCTCGCAAAGATTTTCCGCCTTGTGATTACAAATCTAGACGTTTGCCGGATAACATATGCTAATTACATGCACAAAACCTCTACGCAAGCAGGATTTTCCCTGTCCTCTGGCATCGAAGGGCCGACATCCTGATAAGACGCTGGCGGCTCAGATACTTTAAATCCTAGCACTAGCAAGAGGAGCAGTGAATTGCCTTTTAATGATCCTTAAGATGGACTTGCTGAAAAGAGATTTTAAATTACACATGCTAATTCCTTTATCTCGTTCTAATGTGAGGAGATTCACAGGGGCAAACACTTCTGGTGAATTGAGAATTAAGAAAAAGAAAACAAAAACAGAAAGAAAGAAAAAAAACAAAAACAAAGGACAACATGAGTAATAAACTAAATCAAGAGTGAAAACTGGCTGGCATTCTAATCAGATTTAGCAGTGCTTCAGGTCATTGGAGCTCACCATCGTGTATGCTTTAAGAATGTGAAGTGCAAGGCTATTATCTGTATGGCTATTTGTTTAGTGTTCAAAATATTCCTATTTACATGGGTGGTTGTGGATGTGACCGGTAGAGTTTATGCCCTGATAACATGCTGATTAAAATATGAATAAATTGCAGAGTATTTCAGACACTTCAAAAAAAAAATCTAAAAACATATTGTATATTGTATTAGGCTGAATTAAGGAGGGAAACCTGGCAAATAAAAGTTAAAGTTTTCAGCTCCAAACAAAAGGTAAAAACCTACGGTACTCATACACATGCACACACCCAATCAAAGACTAAAAAGACTACGTTCATCTTCTGCTTGTATTAATTATCACATTATCCGTTCAATCTAGATAATGTACTCATATTCGGTTACATCCTTCCTACAGTATGTAGCAATAAAATCTATACGCTGAGCTACAGCCATTGTCCTGAACACACTTTAAACACCATTTCTTTTAACATCTTAATCTATAAAATGGCTTTATGTCTCATTCAGCCTGCTTTTTGTTAACACCAGCCTCCCTTTACAATCAGGCCATATGTTTAGAAGCTGCTGCTAGGGATTTGTGTAATTCCAAGCCATTACTCGCGCCTGCAGGAGAAAAAGCAATCGATCTGCTGCTCGTCAGCCCGGCTTAGCTCCTGTCCATGCGCTCAGCAGATTTCCAGCAGCAAAACATCACTGGTGCTAAAACTACACGGGACATTCGGGGTCAAACTCCAAAAACGTCTCTTGCCGAATAACTGACTTTAACAACACAAGCATGCTTTCCCTGGAATTTATGCAATTATAGTTCTGGTTCAATGCAAACTGCTACCTGAAGCACATTTCCTGCAAAAGGCTGTAGGAAGAAAATGATCAGATATTGATTAATGAATTGGGGATTCCAGTATGGTAAATTCCGCTTTATCATATACTGTAGGTTTACGCTGATTTACCATCAGATGAAACACTTCGAAAGAAAAAGGTTGTATTGTACAATCCTCTACTATTTTTTGCTGGGCATAAAACCTTAAGTGTACATCCATTTAGGGCTGGGCAATATTACAAAAAAAAACCTAATCACAAAATTTTCTTCATATCACTTGATATAGACAATTATTGTGCATACTTAATAATCCGTTACAAGACTATATTTTTAAATAAAAAGCAGGAGGAAAAGATTTAATTAAAACATTAATTTCTTTTTTTTAAGGCAGAAGGATGGAGAGGTACTCATCTTAAATAAACATACTGTAAATCAGGATAATTGAATTATCTTACTGTGAGTCACATTGAATAACGAAAGTTTTTTATAATATTTTCAGATAACATAAGATACAATCGTACAACCTTTAAAACTCATTATTTGTGTTCCTGTTGTTTTGTTGTTGTTCCTGTTCTCCTACACAATTTACACACAGCTGTGTTCTGAACACCGTCAGAACACAAACATTGCTATACTGTCAAGCGAACCTGTACTTTTTTTATTGAAAATTTCTTCCTTGCTTTCTGCACTCATCTCCTCTCTTACATTCCACACTGCTTCTGTTGGGTGTGTCTCATTTCAGGGCCTGAACAGTACATGGTCTCCGCTCACTGCGCAGACCATGACGGCCGAACCGACAGCCTGGTCTATGGAGCCAAACTGCAGCTGGTTTACATTGTGCAACACTTGCACCATGTTTTATGAAAACCTGTCTCTCCTGGAGTGGATTTCTCATGAACCCACTTGTTTTGTATTGTTTTTAAAATGCTTAAATTTCATGTATATATTATTTTTATGTTTCTAATATATTTATTTTTAATATCCTCTCGCCTTGTGTATGTCATTATCGCTTCTGGTGTCTTCACAGGCTAACAAAAAATCTTGGGATAGATTGGACCATGAAAGCTATCCCAACCTATCCCTACTACTACACCGTCACACCCTTCCTTTTCAGATGACAGACGGCTACATTTGAATGTAGAAACCTTCAAAATGTGACGCCCTTAGACACAACACTATGATGTAATCAAAACGGTTTACACTAATTCTACCTTTAACATATCTTTTATCATGACTAGTTAAGCAGTATCACATGAGAGGCAGTGCTGTTCGTCTGTACGGTATATCACCATAAACCATGAAGATGGTGGACATTCCTGAGAAATTTATGAGATTAACTATATATTTTCTTAGTAACACAGCATAATTGCATTATAAATCAAGCCAAACGGAACGAAGCGTGTTTGAATTATGTTTAGTATCACTCTATTGCATTGTGTGTAAGAATCATGATGTGCACCGTACATCATTTCTGATTACACCAGTAGTAATTACAATCCTTGCCCCAACTCTACAATACCCATGTGGGATTATTCACTGAAGCAGTGATGGGTCTTGGACAGAGCTCATAATGGTCCAGTTTCAAACTGCTATTCTTCACATTCCTTTTAATTCAATTTTATTTGGATGGCACTTTTAAGAATATGGATTGTCTCAAAGCAGTTTTACAGAAATAAAGTAAGGAAAGTAAGTATAAATTATAAATATCCATGCGTCACTGATGAGCAAGCTGAATGTGATAGTGGCAAGGAAAACTCCCTGAGATTACAAAATGAAGAGAACTTGAGAGGCACTAATCTCAAAAGGGACCCATTTTGGATGATGACTGATACAACCATAAATCCACATTTGTCCATAAGCAATATACTATTATATGAAGAATGATGGCATTTATTTTGACAATAACGTATATTTCCTTTATACCAACATTATATACTATTTGCATGTTAAAGCTTTCAATAGAGAAATAGAAAATATATAAATATATAAAATCCACCTACTATTTCTTATAACTGATGATCAAACTAGATAAACTATGCAGTGGCTTTATCTGTATTTCTGAATTTATCAATTAGATTATTTGTTTTACCAATTTACAGCGAGTAAAAAAAACTTATTAACCGTGAAGAATCAGCAGGAGTAGTAATTTAGTCAATATCAAATTAATTATTAAGGGAAAATATAACAATGTCTGTTAGGAGCACTCAGCACAAAAATAAAATGAGCAAACTGTGCTAATTACAATATTTAATTAGATTGTAGTTTTTTGTCATTTTACTAGAAACCACTAAAATACAATCTACATTAATAATAAACGCAGATTCCAAAATGTTATTTAGTTTTCCTAAGCTCTAAAAAAAAGGTTGTTTATATATTAAAGACATTCCGATACTGCTCTATGTCTAATATCTACCTGTAAATTAATTTTCGTTGGACACACAGGCCAGTCAGGATGCACACATGCTCTCAGGGGTTGCATTGGTTGGCCGCCATGTCTGAAATCCTTCCAATAAACCAACAGTGGGACCTCCAACCAAGCAACAGGAAACAGCACAGTCAAACTACTACACCAGATGGTACAGACTGGCTAATCAGAGCCAAGCAATCTGTGGCCGCTAGTGTGGGTGTGCCAGCTTTTCATTTAGGAGCAGTATGCAATAATCCGAGAGCCATAGGTACAGAAAAGACAGTCAATTAACGATGCTGTAGGGCAGCATGACCTCATAATTAAAAACCTTCAAAGCATTTATACAAGTCAAATCTTGAATGGTCTTTTTTATTATTATTATTATTGCATCACAGGTGTCTTTATTACTGCTACACTAGGAAATTCAGCTGAAAATGCTTGAGTTTTTTTTATTTATTTAATTTCTTGTTTTTCCTTGTTTTATATGATGTATGTATATTTTACATGAAATTTAAGCTTAAACAATTCATGTACAGAAACATAATTGTGTTCATGTAGGTAAGGTTAATTTAATCAAGTACAGTATAAGCAGTGTATAGATTAGAAGTAAGAAATTCAATCAGCTATTCAGTGAATCTTCTACTAACTATTTGAGTTATACATGCAAGTTTAAGAGGCTTTACCAGTTTACATCAGCGACTGATGCTGTTATGCTAGCTACCTGTTTTACCTCACAGGCAGTTCTTCACATCAATTCCTGATAAAAAGACATATTAAAAGTTGAATAAATATGGAAAATATGGTACATATTACCTGGTTTTATTAGTTTATTTGAAGGAAATGTTTTTATCTTGTTAGCTTCTGCTGAAGATCTGAAAGGCTTAAATCAGTTACTTATATACTTTAGTTATCCGGCTATCGCATTATTTAGCAGAAACTCCTTGTGTGTTTTTCTTCATGAGTTGAAGGCAATGAAACATTACAGTTTATTCGCTTTAACTATTTCTTTATCTGTACGTTCCTGCTAAAGTATTCAATTCAAACATAGTACTGTACAAAAAGTTATACCATATAAAGTGATTCCTTTATATTTTGATGAAAGGCCAGTGATGATTATACTGGTGATGCTGAATGCAGAGAGGTTGAAACAGATGAGCGGGGAAATGAGGTTGCAAATTTTTTATTGTATCTTTAAGCACTTTCCAGACTTCAATATGAAAAAAATGAAGGGTTGCTCAAGACATTTGCACATTACTGAACCTACGGCTGACACAGTTCTAGTTAACTATTGAACGATTAAGGAATAAAAGTGAAGGTATCAGGAATACAACCAATCTGCCAGAATTGCTTACTTTTTAAAATTAATTAAAAAAAAAGCTAGTAGTGCATATAATACAGCAGAACCTTAGATTTCAAGTAATGCAGTTTGCGAGTGTTCTGCAAGACGAGCAAAGATTTTTAATAGATTTTGACTTGAAAAACGAGCAAATCTTGGTTTATGAGTATCGATAATCATGTATCATGCATGCGCTCCTTGTTTCTTGGTTTTTCTCTCTCTTACACTGCAAAATTGTGGGTAATTGTCTCCCCTGCTTGGTCTTAGTGCTCGTCTCTCACTGGTATAATCAACATCTGTGCACGTGTGTACTGTTTACTCTAACAAAGTGATTATGTGTGTGTGTGTGTAAAACATATTTTATCTTGTGTTTGTATGTGTGTACAGCACGCGTGTACTGTTTATTATAACACGTGTGTGTGTGTATGTGCGTATAAAGCAAAAGCAAGTCTCATTATAGAGGTTAAAGATCTATTTTCTCTCTCTCTCTCTCTCTCTCTCTCTCTCTCTCTCTCTCTGTATCAGCCTGCACTTTGTGTCTATGTGTGCGCACATCCTTGGACAACGTGCCACACACACACACACACACACACACACACACACACACACACACACACACACACACACACACACTCCCTGCTGTACACAGAAACATTGCTCAGTCGAGATTCTTTTCAAGTGTCATTAGAGAGATTTCTTGTTTATTTTTTCCGATAAAACAGTGTTTCCGTTGTGTGCACGTGTGTGTGAGTGTGAAAAAAGTGGAGGAAGGGTTAATGAGTAAGACGAGAAGGGAAAGAGAGGAGGAGCTCCTTACTTTAGTTTCACACACACACACACACACACACAAACACACACACATACACAGTGCCTCCTCACACAAACGGAAACACTTATCTGTCGGGATTTATTTTTACTTTTTTTTTTAAGGTAAAGTGCAGATTAATTTGTTTTATTTTTACTTTATATTATGTGCTAATTATTTTTATGTATTTATTTTTGGGGGGCTGTGGAACAAATAATTTGAGTTTCCATTATTTCTAATAGGAAAAT
>JAAGKR010001958.1:20946-57318 GCA_011419295.1 Clarias macrocephalus | reverse complement strand
GTGGGTAATTGTCTCCCCTGCTTGGTCTTAGTGCTCGTCTCTCACTGGTATAATCAACATCTGTGCACGTGTGTACTGTTTACTCTAACAAAGTGATTGTGTGTGTGTGTAAAACATATTTTATCTTGTGTTTGTATGTGTGTACAGCACGCGTGTACTGTTTATTATAACACGTGTGTGTGTATGTGCGTATAAAGCAAAAGCAAGTCTCATTATAGAGGTTAAAGATCTATTTTCTCTCTCTCTCTCTCTCTCTCTCTCTCTCTCTCTCTCTCTCTCTCTGTATCAGCCTGCACTTTGTGTCTATGTGTGCGCACATCCTTGGACAACGTACACACACACACACACACACACACACACACACACACACACACACACACACACACACACACACACACTCCCTGCTGTACACAGAAACATTGCTCAGTCGAGATTCTTTTCAAAGGTAAAGTGCAGGTTCATTTGTTTTATGTTTACCTTACAGCAGTGATTCCATTAGTGTGTCCCTCAATCAAGTGTCATTAGAGAGATTTCTTGTTTATTTTTTCCGATAAAACAGTGTTTCCGTTGTGTGCACGTGTGTGTGAGTGTGAAAAAAGTGGAGGAAGGGTTAATGAGTAAGACGAGAAGGGAAAGAGAGGAGGAGCTCCTTACTTTAGTTTCACACACACACACACACACACACAAACACACACACATACACAGTGCCTCCTCACACAAACGGAAACACTTATCTGTCGGGATTTATTTTTACTTTTTTTTTTAAGGTAAAGTGCAGATTAATTTGTTTTATTTTTACTTTATATTATGTGCTAATTATTTTTATGTATTTATTTTTGGGGGGCTGTGGAACAAATAATTTGAGTTTCCATTATTTCTAATAGGAAAATCTCAACTTGGTTTACGAGTGTATTGAAATACGAGCCCGCTTCTGGATGCAAGTACTGAATCCATGTTCGTAATCCAAGGTTCCACTGTAGTTTGTTTTACATGAATAATTAAGGAAATTATTGAAATAAATGATCCAAATAAATAATTCCACACTGACGAGTATATGTACTCACTATCGCCAAGTACCCACATGGAAGTTCTTGTACTCATAATCAGCCTGACAAAAAGTGACATCTATATTTTTTATCTATATTTAATTATCAAGTTCTTGTTAGGATCAGTTCTAGTACACATGCATTTTGAATATAAACATAAAAAAGTATAAAACTTAGTGTCATTCTGTGTCATGGTCTTATTTTATCATACTCTCACCTGCATGCTTGCTCCTTGCGTTTCTGCATGAAATACTTCTTCTTCACATTCTGTAGCTCACCAGCCAGTCTCTCAATCTCGTACTTGTACTCCTGTGCCTGAGACTCGCACATGTTGAGTTCTGATGACAAAGCCTGACAAGAAAACAAAGATAATTAAATGAATTAATGCTTGTACAGTGGACACTATGCATGCTGGAGACATATATAGGGTAAAGTAAGTTGGACTCATCCGACCACATGTCTTTTTCCATTGCTCTAAAGTCCAATCTTTATGCTCCCTAGCAAACTTTATTTATTATTTTTTTAAATGTCAGAGTTAAGCAGTAGTGGCACACTTCTGTGCACTCCTTGAACTGCATTCCATTCTGAAGTGTACTTCACAAGGTGTTCCCTACTCCCTCCAACATTTGCAGGGAATGTCAGTTAAGCGAACTTCCCTCGTCAAACCTCCATCATTCAGAACAAACACCATGCAACGATACCAGCGCAGACGTCACTTCCTCTGTGCGTTACCATGGTAATATAAGCACCTCGGATAGCTGTCGCTGTTGCTGTGGATATTTCAGACTATGAACATTAAATAATATATGTATAATGTATAAAATATTAAATAAATAAATAATAATCATAATCATAATCATAATTTACTATTTTACTGAGATGTATTTATCTTTTTACAGATTACTAGCCTATAAAATATTATGGATTTTTTGATTAAATTAAAATGTAAATTAATATGATGTCGTTCTCCATAATAATGATAATTTATAAATAAATCCTTTTTTAAATCTCAATTTTTTTATGCTCCAGTGAGACGCAATGACTTATGGGATATTTTTCATTCCCTTTTCCAGTGAAGTGAAGACCTGATGTTCAGTTGTTCCCTACACTGGTTGCAGTTTCAACTGAACATTTTCGCTACCTGAATTTTGGAATCATACTTAAGATGACTGAACACCCTGTAAAGTTTACTTCGCAGAGTACAGTACTCCATGTTTTGTGTTTGGGGACTTTTAAGTTAAAAACAGTTTCTTATTGTCTGGTGCTTCATGTTCACAGGTGTAGTGAGTTCAGCTTGTTGATTAGGGTCTTAGGTATTTAAGTTTTGGTTTCAGCTTGTCTAGCTGTTTAGCACTGGTGCTGTCATGTATTTTATTTGCCTTGTAGAGAAATCTCAGGTTAATTCCCAGTGTCTGATTCCTGTTTTATTTTGTTTGCTTCGCTTAATAAATGTTACTTTCTGCACTTGCCTGCTGTCCCTATTCACGGCAATTATAGTAATTTCAGCGACCACCTTAGATGTTTTCTTTGCGTGATGCAGTCCATTAATTTGACACTCCTCAAGCATTTTAACATCTTGCTAAGATGCTAACAGCTAAGGCTGTTTAAGAAAGAGGAGTTAGAGTTATGAGAATTTCAAGTTGAAAGATGTTAATCACTACCTGTGTTGGGTAAATTACTCAACAGAAATGAGTAATCTACTGCAAATTACTACTTTAAAATATGAAATATGATTATATTACTGATTATTATATGTAAAAAAGGAATCATATTACTAATTACTTTACTTTCAAGTTACTTTGAAAACATCAACAGTAAAAACTCTCAAAGCTCTCTGACGTCTGGTTAAAGCGCAACGCATTAACTGATGCTGCCGCTCAAAACATGATTTTTAAATGCATTTTAATGAATTTTTAAATACTACATTTGGAGCGCTAGTAACATAGTGTTATTTATATTGGTAACTGTAATCAAATTACATACATTTAAAAAGTAATGTTACATTTACTGCTTTATACCCAACTCTGATCACCACAGTAACTGTCAAATCCTAAGAAGCTGTTGCTGATTTGTAGAAATAGGGCAGTACAGACAAAAATATTTTTGCATCATAATACAACAAATCATTTCTGACTATAAGCTGCATCAGTAAATTTTCTAATGAAATAATGAAAGGTCACAAAGTAACAACATTAGTAATTTGTTACAATGCTTTTTGTTATTCAGGTTCAATTTTGGGTGTTCATCTTGTCCAATGGTAGAAGGTGCATCTGACCTTCTTAAAAAAGGGTTATTTTGGTGAGATGTTTAGGGTTGTTGAAATCTCTTCCCAATGTTCTGCTAAGAACAAAAATCTAATACTGTATGTCTGGATACATAACTAAATTTTTTAATGTTTATTTATTTTTGCATGTTTTACATGAAATATAAGAACAGAAACGCATGTGGTGCAGTTTATTATTGAGTGTTCTTGCTGAGTTCCTGCTGCTTTCAGGGCATCCAGCAAAAAGTGACTACTGGCATCTGGCTTTTCTCTTACCTTCAATATTATCAGTCTGAGAGCACCAGGGGCTCCTGTCTGGGAACATGTAGCTGTGGTTTCCAACTGCATATTAGTACACCAATTGTACTAAAAGGTATGGTTAAGTTTATAGCTCTGTAGTTCTTACTTATTGAGTGTTGTTCAATAATGTTCTCCCTGAGAACTTCAGAAAGCTTTCACCTTCACCATGGTTGGTAATTGATGTATGACATTTTCGCAACCTCTGTCTATGTTGAGAGCAATTTGCCTTGGAACGTATTTTTTTCGGGAATTTATATTTGGATATGAATTTATTTTTCACATTAAAAATGGCAAAATGACTTCAATTTGGACTAAAAAGGAAAAACGCCTCTGAGGTTCTCTGAGGCGTAAACTTACAGTATGTTTAGAAGAATGCTATATAATCTGAAAATTCTGAGAAATTATAGAGGTGACTTCAGTGTCATACTTTCAGCACTATAAAAGCGGGGTCAATGGTTTTACACTCAAAAAAAAAAAAACCCTGTTAAAACAAGGCATTGCTACTAATCTACTAATCTACATCATCTTATCATCCTCACCTGGACAACTAGAACTCATTGGCTATTATAAACTGATGGATCAGGATTTATATTAGTTAGCCTGAATAAGCATAAAGGTACTGTACACACAACAGAGCAGAATATAAAAAATTTACAATAATGTAGAAGAATTTCATGATGTAAACACTCGTACAAATGAATTACGCATGAATCCATTTATATCTATCAGCTAGTATAAAGCTATGATGTAAAAGGAGATGTTGCAGATGAGGTACATGGAAGACGAGTAGAGTGAATAATTTCATCAATTTTCTGCTGCTGATTTGAGTGGACACTGGCAATCATCTGGATGTCTCTGTTGCTCATATCACTGGCTGAGTATCTAAATTTGTTTAAAGTCTGTTCTCTCTATCAGAACTCCAATTCAAACAGCACAAAAGAAGGAAAAAGGGTAAGATAACAGAGGAAAGTGTGTGTGTGTGCGCACATGTACACAGCAATGTTTAAAGATTGAGACGAAAAGAGGATGAAGTGAAAGAAGCAGAAAAGGTCCCAAATGTGCTGTCTTGCCAAGGGGGGTTGTCAGGCATTTGTAGAATTGAATAGGTTTCAGTCATGCTAAGCGCCTCTACTGTCGATTTAAAGAAGAAGAAGAAGAAAAAAAAGTTGCACTAATTCAGCGAGTGCCATTTAACAGGTTTATTTAGAAGCCTCAGCATTCAGCTGGTAAATAAACAGGCCTGCGCTCATAATGGAGCTCAAAGCAGGAGTGCTGACGTAAGATCAGATTTAGCCGTGGCCATAAAATTTCCTGCACAAAGAGTAAAGCTGAGCCTGCAGGAGCGCTTCGAAATGGGAATGAACGAGACTCCGGGGCTCATTTTCTGAACAAATTCGCTGATACAGAATTAATTTGACCAATTACACATACTGGGAGGTAAGCTGATCCAGGAAGAATGCTACAAAGTGGAGCTCAAGGCTGACTTTAAGAAAGCAGACACGGCTGAGTAAACTAAACCTGGGGTGTCAAACCTAAAGAACCTAAAGAGCCGAGTCTGAATGTGGGGGAGTATTTGGTAACAGCTTTGACCAATCTGATGAAGAATTCCTTTGATTCTGTTTCTAAGCTATTCACACTAGCTATACTACAGTGTGTGTATATAGTCAAACCTGCTGAAATTTACAGCAAAAGGAATATAAAGTGCAATCTAATTTAATAATAATGAAATTATTAAAATAACTAATTTTACGTCCAAACGTCTCCTCCTATTGTTTCCAACATGCCTGTGAAATGCTTGAGCAAGCCACACTTACCAATTTAATCACAGCCCATGAAATCAATCCTACTGTACAATAATAGTTAAAACGATATATATGTACACTTCCTGATCCCTCCAAAAGTAATTCTTCATATGCCACTCTCAGAACAACACATGACTGGTTTTTAGAAGTGCTGCACACAGCCCACATTCTGACCATGCGGAAAAAAAAAAAAAAAACTGTCTAAATTTGTCTTTTGCGATGCTTGTTTTGCTTGTAATGCGGCTTTTTCTTTTTCAGTTATTGTTTGTTTGCAGGGATTCCGTCTGCTCTTCAGGAAAATGAATGCATAGTAATTTGCATTAATATCTGCCAGTTGACTTTAACTTTTTTTTGTTTTAGGTTTGTGTTTTGCTGTATTTATCTGTAAATGAATGCAAATGGGATCAATAAGGATTAGTGAGCACCAGGATTGGCCAGTGAGCTCGTATGTTTTAGATCATCATCAAAGTCATCTGGTGCCTCCACCTTTGCCCTGTGGACGTTGATAGTGATGACACTGACCCATCAAAGTTTTGTCATCAACTGCTTTGTTTACCTTCCACCAAGGGATTGCCTTAGCGGACCATCCGATCCGCACACCTTCAACTTCGCACAGGTTTTACATTGAATTCCCTTCCAGACACAACCCTCCCACTTTTCTATCCAGGCTTGGGCCCGACACTGCATGCAGCGGCTGGGTTGTATGGGGTGGCATCTCGGAGCCTTAGCCACCTGCGCCACCATTCCTCTACTATTACTAAATTTAATAAATTTACTAAATTAAAAATTAACCCAATTTTTTCCCCAAAGATAGCACTCCGACAGCCTTGGGGTTGAATGTTGGGGTTGTCCTTTTAAACACCAATGCAATCTTTTGCAGGTTAAACCCAGGGCTTCAACCAAGAGAAGACACTTAGAGTCATTAAATGTAAACATTCAATCTAATGGGGGCACACCTATCAGTCACATGCTCCCAGTATTTTTTAATACTTAAAAAATAGTTGGTTCAAACAAAAGGTGTCATTGTGCAAAGTTATTTAATACATCTAGATGTAAATGTCAGGACCGTTTACATCGCAGATAGGAGCAGCTGTGCCAGTGGTATGTAAGGAGTGCATACTGTGAGATATCTGCCTAGTGAAGCAAGTGCTTGCAGGCTAAAAAACTCCCACGTTAAGAGCGTCATGACCACTTTTCTGTGAGAAATGTTCCCTAACTTCAAAACTTTGGCTGAACTGATACTTGTAGTCTCCAGTGTAGCAGCAGACTGCAAGCTCAGCCTGTGTGTGTGTGTGTGTGTGTGTGTGTGTGTGTGTGTGTGTACAGTTGTTAGACAATGTGTGTATTGGTCTAAAACCAGGAATTTCAGTTTCATTGTCCAACCCCTACTGTACATAATATTATATCTGTATTTATGTTTGTGTGTGTGTGTGAGTGTGAGTGAGTGTGTGTCAAGCTGTCCAGATCAGTCCATTTCAGAATCCAGTCTGTAGCCGCTATGTGTGCTGCCCCATGTTGCTGTTTCTTACCTAAGATGACATCACTATTGCGTTTGACCCTTTTTTTAAATATACATATTAGGCATAGCATGAAGGTTGACCTCATTTGTTTTCTTCCTCTCATGGTAGCTCTAACCCTAGTCTGTGTCGTAACAAGGCAAAGACAAACACCTAATGGCAATTGCCTCTGCAGCATCTGCCTTGATGCTTTTGATTACACAAACGCGAGCACCCAGTTTACGTCCAGCTGATTTCTTGTAATTGTTTTGTTTATATTCTAATTGCAATTAATTGCTTCATTATTTCTAATCTTGCAAAATTGCCCTGTTCACATTTGCATGTTTAGCCACAATGGCTGAGGTGTATTTAGCGTCCTCTGCTGTCAATCTACTAGGGGGAAAAAAAACCCTACCACATCTGCTTTGTGTGATGTTGCCATGAAAGGTGACCACAAGGTCAATGTCTCAGTTCATCTTTCATGTCTCTATAACTGACTGCATAATCTACAAGGATGTTTTGTATATTAATTATTACAACAAAAATGAATTAATGAGAATAACTAAAAATACTAAATACTAAATAAAAAAAAATACTGTACTTTAACAGGTGATAATAGACTATGATGGAATGTTTATGATCCTGTCAGTCAAAATGATGAACAAAAAGATATTCTATTGCAACCTCTGGTCTCGATCTTAGCTTTCAATGTCCATTTTCAGGGCTGGTACAATATGTAGTGTTGTTTTTCTTACAGGTGTAGTCCAGTATACAGTGGCTTTAGCATATACCAGTTCATTGGTTTGAGTTACAGTGGTAATAGGGATTGTTGTGAGGGCTCCATTGATCTGCTACAATACTATCTAATGGAGCTTCGCCACTAAGCCTTGGTAATCACTCTTAGGATTTGACACGGCCAGCTTATCCATTATTCTCTCCCTCATACTGGCAGCTGTGTTCTGTAATGAAGGGGGTGATGGTGAGTTCAACGTCAAATGTTGGTTGCATATCCACTTGTCCTTCTAGGTCGTCTTTGGTCCTGGTTGTTATGAGTACTTGGCCAAGCTGTGGGAATAGCGTCCTCTTTACTATGTTGAAGTGTCCTGTAACTAGTTGCTTTTAAGTTATTGTAGAGTGCAAAAGTTAGTAACCCCTCTGTGTGTTCTCATGTAAAAACAATAAAAATCATCTAACCGTAGCAGGTCTCAGGCATTGTTAGGCAAGTAGACGAACAATAACATATAACTTTTGAAATGATCATTTCCTGTATAACTTTCTCTCACATCATTGTGGAAGAATTTTGGTCCATTCTTCCGTACGACATTGATTCAGTTCACAGGTGAACGGCTCTCTAACCACAGCATTTTAGTTGGGTTGATGTCTAACCTTAATCTTGTAGGGTTGTTTTTGTTTGCTTGCTTGTTTGGTTGTTTTAAGCCCTTTAGAGGTGGACTTGCCGGTGTGCTTTAGATCATTATCCTGCTGCATGACTCAAGAGCACCGGAGCTCATCTGTGGCATGATTTCCAAAGCGTTTTTGCAGCATCAGTTTCGTTTTGCTTTGCAGCTTCAGACCATCACAGTGTATGACTACTGGTATGATGTTCTTTTTATGAAATGCTGTGTTAGTTTTATGTAAAACTAGATAAAACCGGATGCACACTTTTTTCAAAACTTTTGTCTCATCAGTGCACAGAATATTTGTTCAGAAGTGTTGGGAATAATCCCAGCCATTGTGGGTTTTTTTTTTTTAATTTTTTTTAATTTATTTTTTTTTTGGTCAGAGGTTTTCAACTTGGAACTCTATCATGGATGCCATTTGACCTGTCTGACTGTTGAATTATTATTATTATTATTATTATTATTATTATTATTATTATTATTATTATACACCTTAACTGAGGTGAGCTTGCAGTTCTTTAAATGATGATATTCTGTAATTTTGGTACGTGGGGCCACTCTTGGGACAGTGGTGAACCTTCCTAAATTTTCTGTCCTAAATATGTGTGGATAATGGTTTGCTGGAGTCCCAAGAAATGGCTTGGTAACCCTTTACAGACTCACACTTTACTATTTCTCATCTGTTCCTGAATTTCTTTAAATCATGTTGCTTTTTGAGATATTTTCATGTGCCTCACTTTGTCAGACAGGTTCTATTTAAGTGACTTGTTGATTCAACAGATCTGGTAATGATCAGGCCTGGGTGTGGCAGGTAAAATTTAACTCCATTTAACTTCCAACAAATGTGGTTGATCACAGTTCATTCATTTTACAGAGCATATGAACAATTAATTGGGTATTAGTTTTTCACATTGGACCAGCAGGGTTTAGACAGCTTTTTTTCTCTTAAAAAATGAAATCATCTTTTTAAACCTGCATTTTGCATTTACTCAGATTGCATTGACTGTAATATTAAAGTTTGCTATAAAAAACAGGAAAGGGCAAATACTTTTTTATGGCACTGTATGTTGTTTATCTGATGTTGTATTTGACTAATACTAAGGGTCATAGAAATAAAAAAGAGGGTGTACTACCTTTTACACATGACTGTACACAATCTAATTATGCCTCCTATTGTAGTAGATTTGCATGGGATCCAAAATGATTTATTCCACAGTCACCCACTTATTTTCAAATTGCCCTGGTTACCCGAAAGCTTATCCATCATTCCCCTCTTCATATTGGCATGTATGTGGTGTGATGGAGGGTCCAACTGAAGTTGCTGCTGGTGTTGCACATCTAGTTATTTTTTTGGTCTCATTCATCTCTTCTTTGGATTCATTCATCTCAATGAAGGGCAGGTTTTGTTGATGGATAGAGAAATTTGTCTTGCTGGACCCTGCTGAAGTTAGACCACAGCTGGGTTTTAAACCCCAGTCATAGTACAAGCTTCCAATCTGAATCCATTGAGTGTCTTCTTTAGATCCCAGAGACTGAGGGAAGAGATTGGAGAGGCACAGAATCCCGGTTGCTTGGAGTCCAGTGTGAAGTTTCTACAGTCTGTGATGAATTGTGTTGCCATGTCATCTACTGGTGTTAGGCCACTGTTGTTTTCTCATGTTTGACCATGATATTATTATGCTTGGTTGGCTTGCCAAACCACCTAACCAGAACCTTATAGACAATCTATGGGGTATTGTCAAAAGGAAGATGAGAAACACCTGACCCAATACAGACAAGCTGAAGGCTCCTATTAAAGTAACCTGATCATAAGCTGTAAACCTTTGAAATAATCATTAAAAATAATATGTAATAATAATAATAATAATAATAATAATAATAATAACCTTTTCCACAATATTCCACTGCACTGTATTAGTACTTATATGTTGCTTCTTATTATGCTGGACATGACATTTGACCTTTTATATAATCAATGATACACTAGTTTTTATATTTTGTCAATATCTGTTCAGATACATGCCAGATCTTGAAATGTATGTACTGCTGCTTTAGGTTAGCACAGAAGTGGGTAGAGTAGCCAAAAAATGTACTCAAGTAAGAGTAGCTGTACTTTAAAATAATATTACTTATAAGTAAAAATGTATTCGGTGAAAAGACTACCCAAGGAATGTGCGATTTTATTTTTTTTACAACGAAATGATAAAATAATGTACAAATTCTGACATTTCCAAATAATGAAATGAATGTAATAAAGTAAATTAATAAAACTAAACATTTTTACAAAATAACTGCCTAAAGAACAAGAAGCACAAATCTCTTAATATCACTTTTTCACAACAAGTAGCTTTCGAAACAAACACCTACTGTAGGTAACATATGTATGTTTGAACAGTGTAGATTATTTCATGTGTAAGATATGCTGTATATTCTGTTACCCTGCAAATGACTCAGCAGAAAATAACATTAGAACATGTGTACAAGAGGTCTCACTTCACCATAAACGGTGTCCAGCGGAACAAATGTAAGAAAAGTATTTTTTTTTTAGCCTCTATATAATTTGCTAATTATATATGTTGACATTGCAACATTAAATAAAACAGCTAAACTAATCACATACTTTTTCTTTCACTGTCTAGTAGTCTATACCACGGCTGAAAATTTGACTACATGCGGTTATTGTTATTGCGGGTGATTGGTCAAACAGAGTCATGTGACTATTGTTGCTACATCTGATTGGTGGAACACAGTCACGTGATACAGTAGATCCACCGGCTGCATTTCTCTGACAAAAATACAGAATATCTAATGTGTAGAATAAATGGTTAAGAAAGTAACGAGTCGAGCATCACCGAATGTAGCGGAGTAAGAGTAGCGTTTCTTCTTGACAAATCTACTCAAGTAAAAAGTATACAATAAAAGTACTCATAGAAGTTTTTTTTTTAAGTTACTTAATTAAATGTAACAGAGTAACTGTAACTCGTTACTACCCACCTCTGGCTAGCAACATAAAGCATGTCCATAAGCTACAAGCTCACATATATATATATATATATATATATTTTTTTTTTTTTAGATTCTTTGTACATACGGCCTTAGATTGCACATATCAGAACGTTCTGTTCAGTCTGTAAATACCAGATAATAACAGCCTGAGCATGGTACAGGCTAGATTAGATAGGGAGGATGGCAAGGCATTGAATTTTTCATTTGTTGTTTTTCGAACAGGATAGATATTATAGAAATCTTGTTTATTTATGTAGATTATTTATGTAAAGTAATTTACTGGCAAGTCTCTTTTTTTTTTTTTTTACTTCATCAAAATAACAATTCTGATCTCTGGTCACTTTCATTTTTGCTACAACATTTGGTAGACAAGAATTCTGATATTACCTTGTTTTAAGCCCAAAAAAAAACTAAAGTTTAACATTACCATGTGAAACTGGGACTTGTTCATGGGCACACCAGGAATGAAGGCCATAAAATATAATACTCATGTGCCTGTGTCATAAGGCACACCATTGGAACCCGTGGTTCTCCACTGGTTTCTCATATAACGTTTATGACTATCTTGATTTTAGCATCTACGTTCTTTGAACAAAGTTCTGTCCAGGTGACTTTTTTTTTTCTTAAAAGCAGATTAGTGAAAGTAGATCTTATCATTATTGCATGCAGGTCATTTTTATGATGAAGGATTTAGGCCATCTAAACCACACAAAAAAGCTACAGGCAAGACTGAAAACCCCAGACAATGTTAGTGCTAGCCATTTGTGACCAGGCACAAGAGCTCTTAATTAGGCAGAAGGGTAACTAATTATTCATATCCATGATGGAGAGAGTGAGGGGTGAGCACAGAGAGGGAAATAAGTGGGAAAATGATTTATGATCTGATAAAAGCCCTCACTGCGGCATGGCATTTTGGGGCGGGGGGTGTGAGGCGGGGGGGGGGGGGTGGTGGTTACTGCGGCTCAGAGTGGATTGGCTGTCCCTTCAGAAGTGAAAGAGTAAATCATGGAGTGGGACAAAGCAAAAAAAGTGAGTGCGGCAGTGTAAGAAAGAGAGACTCAAAAGAACCTTGAGCTGTTTGGTCTTTTCCTTCAGTGTTTGCTGGTAGATCTGAAGTTGTTCGGCTGCCTCTGGACCAGGCTGACGAGCTAATATGTGCTTCAGTTCCACATACAGCTTCTCCTTTTCCTACACACACACACAGAAAAATAAAAAATACAGATGCACATTTACATACTCAGGGTGTTAAATAATTTGGAATTAATAAGGTACAAATCCACATTAAACACTCCCCAGCTCCATCAGATGGATATAAAAACACTCATGATTATTCTTTCATTAAGTATGCTCGAGAGTGTGGTCTGTGCAAACATACTCCATTAAATGAAGACTTCAGAGGAATGCTAGTGAAGCAGACAGTCTGGCATGGCTTTCTAATTGATACAGCAACAAAATAATTTGGCTCTAAATAGTCTATATATTTATTCTTACTTATTCTTTTCTGTACTTTTTTTTCCTAAACAATGAAATGTAATGAGCACATACTGCACGAGGGGTGTTCGAGTCAAACCAGGACTTTTGACTATGCAGAATTCGGGAACACAATTATATGTAAGAGTAAAACCTTTATTTCTGTTTATACCATACAGTACTACACTAATGCATTTATCACAGTGCTTGGATACCATCAAAGTAGAAACTTATCTCCATGATCAGACTGCCTCCTTCATGTCTGAAACGCTGGCCTCCCAGGAACGCCTTCAATGGCCCAAATATGTGGAAATAATTTTGCGCAAGGTCAGGACTGTATGGGGATGTATCAATAACTTCCTGTTGATTTTCCTGTAATTTGTAAGTTCATGAATGATTGTGTGTACAGTTCACACAGACCGATGGCTCTTTTCCGTGTGGTAGCAAGAAGTTATCCAATAATTTTTCAAGGCATTCCACTCGCAGAAAGGACTTCAATGAGTCACCTCAGCTGGAATCGTCATTCACAGATATGACCTCATCACCGTACTGTGATTGTACTCCTTCTTTAATTCCTGAGAAATTTCATTACAAGTCTTGGTTTGCCTTGAACGGCCCCTCGTATGTAAGAGTGTCTTCCTAGTTCTACGTACTGAATCTAGCATACTTAGCAGACGTGTTCTGTGGACACTGGGAATGTATACTGTTATTAAATACAACTGTTAAAACCAAAAGATTTCAGCCAGAAGTAAACAATATACAACATTCCCAAATGCAAAGGAAGAGGACGAGAGGAAGTAATCACTCTTCGCTCTGGAAGACAGCGAGCTAGTTGCATGATTGGGGATTGACAGTATTAATCATAGTGATAGTGGTGTTTGTAATTGTCTTATGACGTGACAATGCCACTCTAGGAAGGTTTTAGAGTCTTTAATACTGACAAGCAGCCTCACCAACCCAGAGTTCAATAGTGAGCACTTGTCACTATTAGTGACACGGAGACAAGCACCTGTCATACTGTATAACTGAGCCGAATGTGTCCTGAAAATCTCCAGGTGCACAGGACAGCCGGAATTCAAGTGTATAATAAAGGAATTAAGACATCAACATTTCTATGAATAGACAGATAACATGGCATTTCAGTATTCGCCAGTTCCAAAGGAATCCCACCCCGGATCTGTATATCTAATTTCAGAGCGCTGACAATTATTTGGACTAAAATGGCATATCAAAGACACTGCTTGTCATGCTTGTCAAATATAACAGCATCAGAGTGACAGCTATTATCATACAACCTCCACGCAAGGCTGAATCATACACGTATGCACATACTGTTTGCCCACAGCAAATTAAGCGTGACCACACGGATAACGGCGCATTGGAATGGGTTCTGGTTGTCTTGGTTTAAAACAAACAGCGTCATTTGGCTATGAAAAGTGGGATAATGCTTTCATCACACGGCCATGTTTCATACACCTTTTTAAATCCTGTGCTTTGTCACCCTCCTTCCTGGCATACATGCTCTCACACTTTCTCAACTCCATTTTCCATTTTTAAACGTTCTGCAAAAGCCCACCTAAATGTATCCATATTTGTACTGTAGGCATCGACTTTAGAGTTTAGGGTTGTTTTTATAAATATGTGCCAAGGCTTTGGATTAAAACGTATTTAAGATTTTAACTTTTTGTGTAATGGCCTATTTTTATTTTTTTATTTATTTTTTTTTTTTAACCAGTCACTTTCTTAAAAAGAACTGAATTCTTCTTAACATAGTCTTCCATCAGTAATTGATCTTGCACACATATAAAACACAGCACAAATGGTAGGGGTTAAAAAGCACTGCGAATTATGCATCAGTCATCTGGCCCCAGTTTACCCTCATCCCAGAGCATAAGTAAAGTGAAGGACATACTGTAACCGAGGTGGTTCTTCACAAAGTAGGTTTACACAACACAACCTGTCTTTCTTGCTCTTATATGCACTCAGCACAGCTTAGCCCTGAGGAGACTAGAATGCTGAGTATCACTTCACCTGCCCTGGGGGTTTAGATATATGTAAGTTTAAGAACATAGCCAAGAATACACCAGGCCTATTGACAGTAACTAGTGACACATAATATCAAGGTGCACCTCTCTGGCTGGCACTCAAGAGGAGTAGGCTCTATTATCTGGAGATTGAATCCTAATACCACAACCATCCAGAAAGTGAATCTGGCCATGGTGTGTAGGTGGGAGAGCTGGCATTATTTTCTCCCCGATGAGAGTGACACTAACCAATCGTGGTTGGCCGTGAACTCATGCTTTCATTCAAGCCCCGTAACATTAGAAGCTGTCCAAAAAGTGGTAGCGTCTCAAAGGAAGTACAGTGTGTACTAGCCCTCACCTTTTACGAAGAAGAAATATCTGGAAAACTACCTGCATATATGTGTTTTGGGCTCCAAAGCAGCAGCAGCAGCAGCAGCAGCTGTACACCGAGGGAAGTGCAATCAGTAGTACTCTTTTTAATGAAGAGAAGAGGAGAGGGACAGGTCCTCTCAGGATTTTGGATATTACCTCTTTAGGTACTCTTGCTCCTTACCATAGACCTGTTTACCTTCAATAGGGGAAAAGAGTGGAAATAAAAAGATCTCTATCTTGGTTATTTGCACTGCACAACTTCATGTCTCCAGGTAGACAGTGTTCTAAAAAACAGAATTTATATTACATGCAGTGTGGGTGATACTTGGACCCTTGGTTCAAAGACCTAATTGTATTTCTTTCTTTCTTTCTTTCTTTCTTTCTTTCTTTCTTTCTTTCTTATATAACTATTTATCTTTTTTTTTAATTATCTTGAAGAGAAAACTATGTGACAATGATGATTGAGACCCTGACAGTACTTTTGGATATCACCTAGGCAGGTAGTCATTTTAAACTCATAGGCTCTATTGTAGTACGCGTTGTGTGTGAAAGACCAGGTGTTACCAGGTGTATTCAAGGATTGGGCGAAAAGCCAACACCACAATACTGATTATATAAACACTACAGGGGAAAGACTGTTTAGTATGTCTGGTCTCTAATTGGGGTACCACCAACTCACACCAGTTCAGCACCATGGCCAGTGACCCTCCACAGACAGGTGCAAAAACAAATCTACAAATCAAAACAGGATTAAACCTCCTTTGGCTGGTAATCAGAACAGGAAGGAATAAAAAGACAGCATAGCAGTAACAAGATGGCAGATGAAAACTGCCTGTCTGTTGCCTTGTCCAAATTCAGCTTTTCACAGGTTCTTATTCTCCATGTGCTCAATACACACTTTCAACGTAACTACACTTAACAAGCCTGAACCTTAACACAATCAAGCTATTTTGGGAGCTGAACCCAAACAATGAGAAAGGTACCATTTTGGCCTTAAACAAACATACATACTGTACAAGTCAAAAATGTTTTCTTTTTCATCTTCTAATCTATGTCATAACACATATGGCATTAGGTATTTAAGTAACAACACCAATAGCCAATTGTTTTTTTAAGACATGAAAGTCAGCTGTTCTGGAACAGTTCTTGCAAGAACAGTATTGTCAAGTGCATTTGCAAAACCCCTTAAGCACCATGATGAAACTGGATCTCATGAAGACCATCCCAGGAAGGCAAGACCAAAACAGAGAAGAAGTTCATTTAGTTACCAGCCTCAGAAATGACCAATAAACAAACATCCCCTCAGATTAGAGCCATTATAAAGGCTTTTCAGAGCATCTTAATATCAACTCTTCAAAGAGATTACTGTGTATTTTGGATGCCATCAGTATTGTTTTACAGTGTGGAAAGAAATAAAAATCAGGAAAGACCAGTGAATTAGAAGCTACAGTACTGCATGTCACATTTTTGACAGTTAATGTACATACAGTACATACTTACATGGGCTGGGCAATAAAATTACCTTAATCAGAATTGTGATAAAATTTACATCTGTACTACGCTTTGGACATTTTTACTTGATATGGATAAATCTAACATCCTGTCACACCGGAAACATAAACAAATGACAATAGCTAATCAGTCTGCAGTTTTTGTCCATTTTCTACCCCAAAGCACTGTTAGGGCTATGGATGCAAAAGGTCTGCAAACAAGACAAAAACCAGTGGAATCATAGAGGGGAACAAAGGGGATGGTAATTTTTGTCTCCTAAGCTAGGGAAAGTGTTGAAAAAATGCATCACAACACCAATTATATATATATATGGTTAAGATATACAGATGCTACCAAGCGCAGATTAAGATGGTTTGTACAAGCGTGCCCCCATGACACGCATGCATGTGTACATCTGCTGGTTAAATTGTGGCTTGTAGACTGTTACCAGAGGGTGGCTGTAATAGCCATAGATAATCTTTATATACTCATTTAAGGGAATTTGAAATCAGTAACATTAGCAGTAGTGAAAGACCCATAAAACCTACATTATTTCTCTTCGCTGTTTCAGAAAAGTTCTATGTGGATATTTATGCATAACAGCAACAAACTGAAGCTGCATGTTAATGCTATGAGTGTCATCGCCAAATGAAAAGGACTAGAGCAAGGGTCACTAGAAGAACATGAAGTTGTCAGAGTAAAATAAAAAGTCAAACCTACTGTATACCTGCCAACATAGCGACATAGCTTTGTGTTGTGTTTACGCATGGTCAAGCAGAGGTACAATGTGCTGCGGGTATTAAAAGATGGGACCCTGTAATCTATATGCATGTTCCTGCGGAGTCCAATTTTGGCAGTCGGTCACTTTTTGCTCAGCAGCAGGTCACACTATACCAGTTCATATGCTGTTTTTTTTTTCTGAAACTGGACATGCATTATCATTGACATCAGTGCTGGTTAACTAGTACTGTAGTTAGCCTGAGATGTGCATGGGCCTGGTTTTATTATTGTGTAACTAGTATTACATGCTCTAAAAGTTATTTTTTTACCTTTTCATTTTTATTAGTTAATAATTAGCTTAGTTCAGTTCAGTGTGTTGCTGAGATGCTACCTTTCAGCTTTTTAAAGGAAAACATTTCACTGGAGCCTATCCCAGGAGACTTGGGGCATGAGGCGCTGTACACCCTGGCTGGGGTGCCAATATATTGCAGGTCACACACACACATATATATACACACTCACAATCACACAGACCTGAGGCAGGAATCGAACCTGAAACCTGGCGGGACAAGGAGACATACCACTAAGCCAAGCTAAGCGTGTTGCCAGCCAATATTGATCAATATGGGAAAAAATATCACCCAGACCAAATACATATCCGATTATTCTTGTTCATGTAAAAATAAAAGCCCGTTAAAGTCCAAAATAAGATGTAGCATCTTATATATGTAAAATAAAACGCAATTCCTAAATAGTTAATTAAATATTTTTGTTAACTTAATTGAGGCTAAAAATATGAAAATCGTGTCCCTGTCCAAACACAAACCACAATAACCATGTATAAAAATTAACCTGCGCTTAAATAATTCTTGTTGTGATGGTAAAATGACATGCATTGCTACCTATTGCAGAGAACCTGAGTGATAAATAAAGCTGTTCTTTTCAAAGCTTTGTGATGGAGGGATTCTCTTTGCAATGCCTTCGCAAATCGATTCTCTGAATGACCCGACCCCACAGGTGCTTGATGAGTCATCAGTGGCCAATAGGACGTGACAGATTGTTGCAGGATGAGAATGAAAGCAGAGTGTTTACCTGCAGCAGAAGCTCTTTCTCCACTACCTCCTCGGTTTTGGTTATCAGGCGCCGCTGAAGAGAGTGAATCTTCTGGATCAGCTCGAAGGTGCTCGGGTCACTTGCCTGCAGGGAAACCATTTAAGAGAGAGAGAGAGAGAGAGAATTAGGAATCAGAAATGAGGCGATGGAGAGAGTGAAAGAGTCTAAAACCCTGCTGTTAAATGTGTAGACTTTAAGCCAATTCCATAACTTTAGTCTTTAATTATCAGAAGAGAAAGGAGAACATTTATTTAGGCTTACGGACACCAATGGCAACATAAGCTAGGTGATTGTACGCTCTCATCTTTATTTATGATCAACTATTTAATGAATAACGGCTTCACCATTAGATTAACTGGTTAGTTTTTAATCATCAATCTTCTATCGTAAATAAATAAATATACCAGCAAACTGGTGACAGGATAACAGGCACCCAAGGCTCACCCATGCATGAGGGGACCAAAGGCCAGCCCATCTGGTCCAATCCCACAGAAAAGCCAATGCAGCACGAATTGCCAAGAAAGTCAATGCTGACCGTGATAGAAAGTCATCAGAACACCCAGTGCATCACAGGGCACCGCATATGGGGCTTAGCAGCCAACTGGTTCAGGGCAATTAATTTGGTCACAATCCAAATAAATGTCCAGGTAATGCGCAAGACAAACAATTCCACCAGTGTTTTTTGTAGAAACATAATAAAAACACCTGATTATAGTGTGTCATAGAATTAGGCAAATACAGTACAGTATAATCTCAGACAAAAAGAAAAAAAAATTTAAAAAGTGGCCAATTCTAAATACCCCCTTACTGCTTCCACAGGATTTAAGAAGGGTAAGTTGTAGCCAGGTGCTGCTAATCATCAGCCAAAATCATAATCATTTTGGCAGTTTGCTGGTCTGGAGCATTCAGGTGTGTGTTAACACAGTGCCAAGAGGGAAAGACATAAGCAATGGTCTTAGAGATGCAATTGCTGCTGGACATCAATCTGGAAAGGGTTATAAAACCATTTCCAAACAGTTTGAGGTTCACCATTCTACAGTGAGAATTATTTACAAGTGGAAAGCATTCAAGCCCGTTACCATTCTTCCCATGAGTGGACATCCCAGCACATTCACCTCAAAATACAGTAAGACCATGCAATGCTCAGAGAAATACCAAAAACACAAGAGCTACATCTCATACCCTACAGGCCTCAATGAGCATGTTAAAAGTTTAAGTACATGGCAGCACAAGAAGACTCAAAAGTCTGGTTTGTTTTTTGGAAGGGTTGCATGGAGAAAGGCTTTTCTGTCTTAAAAGGACATGGAAGCACAACTGAGGTTCATGAAAATGCATCAAAACAGACCACAAGACTTGGACTGGATCAATGTGACCAAATGGATGAGACCAAAGTGGGAAGCACCATGTTTGGGAAAAACTTAAGAGCATTTTAGCAGAAACTCCTCATACTCATTGTCTAGCATGGGCATTTGGGCTTATTTTGCAGCCATATGATCTGGGAAAATTGAGTCATTGAGTTGACCATGAAATCTTTTGTATATCAGAGTATTCCAGATGCAAATATACATTAAAGTCTGTAGCTAAAGTTAAACAAAAGTTAACCTAACAACTAAAGCTTGGGTAAAATTAGGTCATGCAGGAGGACAATGATCCGGAGTGTACCAGTAAATCTGTATCAGAATGTTTGGGGGGAAAAAAGCATCCAGGTTTTGAAATGGCCAAGCAAAAGTCCAGACCTTAACCCAACTGAAATGCTGTGGCAGAACCTTAAGAGAGCAGTGCATAAGCAAATGCCCAAAAACTTCAATGAACTTTAAAATAGTAATAATAATAATGATAAAGAATGGGCCAAAATTCCTCCACAATGATGTGAGAGACTGAAAGTTATAAAGGAAATCATTCCTTTCCAAGTTATGGCTGGTTGGATCAAGTTGGATCCACTAGCTATTGAATCAAAGGGTGCACTTTTTTAAAAAAAATTCTGTTTAATAATGATGACACCTTGAAAAATAACTATTATTCTTAATACTATGGGCCAATACGATCAGAATATTTTTATTATGTTTTAAACCAAACATATGGAAATAAAGGGGGTGGGGGGTGGGGGGGCGCTAACTTTTTGCAAAAACAGTTTGCATCCATTCTCCTTGAATAATGATGAGCTGTAAATATAATTATTTATGCTTGTACGGTACCTAATAGCTGCTGCTGCAATTAAGGCTTACTCAGCATTAATTTCTTAATTTTAAATAGTTATATTAATATTAATATATTATTATATATATATATATATATATTAATATATAGTAATATTAAATAGTTGTAAATAACACAAAACAATATGATTTACAGTATAATCCCAATATCCAGGTCAGATAGAGAACTCCAGATAGGTTCTCTTTTGAGTTCACTGATTGGTGATTAGATGATTGGACCAATATTTGCTTACTTTTAACAGTAGATATCATATATTTTATATATACTTGTATATATACAGTATATACAATATACTATATACAGAAAATGAGTCAGTGAGTGAGTGTTGGTCAATGCAAAGACACCATTATCAATTTAATTGTAATTACCTCCCATTCGTAAGTATAGTTCAGTGACATCAGAATATAATTAAAAATAAATTGTTACAACCATAATGCATACAATTAATGACTATATGAACAGAGCATGATTTTATATGTCCTGTTAAATAATAGCACAAGTTGGGTTTGTTGATGGCTATAACATGTACTTTGAGTTTGGTCTGTGCTAAGAAATCTATAAACTTAAATTCTCTGAAGTGTTGTTTCTATAAAAATCTTTATTAAACACCACTGATATTTCATTGATTTATTTTTTTTTACCTCTTGGCTTAAGAAAGAGATGATGGACAAGAGAGTTCCTATAACTAAAGTCTCTCCATACTGGGGAAGGCTTTTTCCACAAGATTCAATTAAATCTTTAGGAACCTGTTAGTTCGGACAGGATATTTATTACCTGTGGTGATTTTATAGACTGTAAAATATGATGTAGTCTCAGGCCACAAAAATTAATGGCATGATTGATTAAGATGAGACTGCATTCCCAGATATACTCCAGTAATAATCCATGTTCCCAGCTCCACATACAAAAATAGTCCAAACAGATTAAGGCTTTATACCCACATACTGTATAATACCGTACTGTACATACCTCAAGTCTTCTCCAACGATGAACGTTCATGGGACTTTCAAGTTCTTCTTGCAAGCTTTGACATCTTGCACGCTCCTTAATCAGCTCCCTTTGCATGTGGTACACCTCTCGCCTATGGACAGAAACACAAGCCTATAAGAAAGGTCCACACAGCACACTGATCATTCTTAAATGCTGCACCAGTCAAGACACTGATCAATCACTCTTTGTACCAGTTAAGATCGTCATAGCAACGCTACCATACACTATGTCAAATAAAAACTATACACTATAACTGGACCCTAAAAAAGTACAACAAAAAAAAAATTATACAATATTTGCATGAATCTGATAGCACTTCAAACATCACCAGCATGCTCTCTCCAGCACCCACACCTGCATACACACAAATCGGTGGCGCTTGATGTCAATGCAATGTCTGCAAATGCCTTTGACCTGCTACAGTGGTAATTCACTCTGCAAATAAACAACTTGAAAGCTCATCTGCCAACTTATTAGCATCAGTGGTTTGGTAATAGCTGCTAAAAAAAAATCATATAACAATTTTTTCGGCATCAAGAAAATGCCTTTGAGGCCATAGAGGAGAAATAAATTCCCTATACACTGAAAGATAGTCTACTTAGTCTTGATAAGAAGGTGGCGAGAGAATTTGTTACATTAATGTTGGATAAAGAGAAAGAAGAAGCACATTTAGTAAATAAGCTTGACTGTAATGGCATCTAAAAAGAACATTCACTAGATCCTAAATGGTATTGCTCTGACATGGCCAATACACATAAAAATGGCCTTCATGCTGAGTTATTAAACCCATTCAGTATATGTTACTAAAGCACATAAACACCCTACCTTCAGTAGACATATACTGTAGCAAGCATCAGAGAGACACAAAAACAGGTGTGTCAGGCATTATGTATGAAAGAGTTTACACAAGTCGGGATGAGAATGATGATGATGCCTATTACCTGAGCACATCTTAGGTTGAATTAATGGGGATGTTTGAGGCTAGCATGATAAATTAGCAAGTAGAGACATTCTCATTGTATAAAAAATGTTATTAGTAGTGTCCTAAAATGGCCATCATTTATTTAGAAAAGTAAGTAACGTTGGGGTGGGGTGGGGTGGGTTGGGGATGGAGAGAACAGACACTGTTGTTGAGTTCAAGAACAAAATTGCCTGGAATATAAATGAGGTGTATAGGACAGTGACACTATCTCTATTTGTGTAGTGTTCCTAATATCCATATCGCTATCTGTATTTTGAGGCAAACCTGTACCTCTCATGGCCCAAACAAGAAGGACTTATTTTTCTTTAAAACAAATAGGAAACTCCCACTCTGCCCTGGGAAAAACTGAAAAATAAAAAGAGATGGGTAGAAACACTGTATACAGTAAGCACTGTCAGCATTCTGATTAAGTTCCTCAAACTCAACAACATCGCTCAATATCATAATTGGTTTCATCTAGAAATGTATGGATGCTATTTTTTACTCTTTTTAGAATATTTAGTATATTATAGCCTTTCACCCGTTTATAATAGTTTTAAATGAATTTAGTTTGGTCTATAAGGCGGTATGTTGGCTTAGTGGTTAGCACTGTGGTCTTTCACTTCCAGGGTCAGTGTTCGATTCCCAGCCAGCTTCGAATCCTGCCTCTGTGTGCATGGAGTTTGTATGTTCTCCCCGTGCTTGGTGGGTTTCCTCCGGGTACTCGGGTTTCCTCCCACAGTCTAAAGACATTCAGATTAGGCTAATTGGTGTTCCCCAAATTGTGTGTGTGTGTATTTGAACCCTGCCTAGGGTGTACCCCACCTGGCTAGACTGGCAATGCAGCTATTATTCATTGATACTGTATATGTGGTAAAATGTCACTGATTTTATTTTGTGGGTTTTTTTTGTTTAGGTCTCATTAATTCTTTTTAATAAAAAAAATTATAAAACGATTCATCCAACTGGGAAAATTATTGCTAGATTAAAATAATCATCAGACTAATTGACTAATTAAAAAAAAAAAACTCTGACAGATTAATCAATAGAAAAAAATCAGTAGGTGCAGACCAAAATTATGAACCTGGCTAGACAGGAAACCTGTACAAAAGTAAAAACCCTGTGACTTTTTTAGTGCATGCCTCTAGTCTAAATCAGATGTTCAATAAACCTTTATGGTAAGATTCTTAACCACCATAACAACAACAACAACAACAACAACAACAACATGCATTATACTGCAGCCTTCTGTCCATATCTGTATTTGTATTTGTATATCTTTTAATTCAAAATAATGCAAACATACTGTAGGAATCATCTAAATTTTAATTTAAACATTTTCTTTTGCATATGTAGTGATGGAACCTAGTGCCTGATCCCTGACTTATATGTATTGTACAAAAAAAAAAAAAAAAAAAAACCTTTTGATGTATGATAATAATCAGCAGCCATGGTGCAAAATGTCAAAAACTGTATAACTTTTTTGTATAACTTAATACAAAAATGTATTAAGGAACAGAAAATATTGTTTTTAGTTGTGACATGGCTTGCTTTGGAATCACTTCTCCTTTTAGGTTGCCCATCAGATGGAGACCTGGGAGCTCAGGTTAATGATTGTGAAATTCCTGGCATGCGTTCAGGTCCACAATGTCATGGGCTGCGACCCAACATTGTAGCTCTGGGCCATAGCATTCCTAGTTAATAAAATATTCAATCCTTAATTCCTGTCATGAACTGAGAGGCACTCTGAGTAAGTATGCAGGTTGCCATTCAATATCTAATGGTTCTCAGCTGGTCATCAATGGAGTAATGTCATTTTCTAGGGTTCCAGGTATGACAAGTTTGAGTCGAGATACTTGAAATGGGGATGCAAGTCCACAGTTATGTAGAAAGTCCAAGTGATTAAAGGATTTTGATTTGCTTCAGTACCTTGTAATGGCTAGTGTACTGTACCTTGGATTTTGGTTTCTTTCACCCCTGAGGGTTACAAAAGTGATCAGAAATGGGATGTAAATTGGGCACCTACAAAACCATTGGGAATTCCATAGTAATGAAACACGTGGTTGAACAGTGGGTAACCAGGGCAAGGGTATCAAACCAATAAATTTGGAGAATCCATGTCCAATTTGATAAACTCTAACAAAATTCTGCTTACTGGGTGACAAAATTTTATTTGCAAAAGAAGGCCAGTGGGTGTAGTTTTTTTTTTTTCAGAGTATATGCCTTCTTCCTGCCATAGAAGGGGGAGAGGATATCAGCATTTGCCATTAGTTCCCTATAGTCAATGCAGTAAAGAACACTGTGTTCTATTTCTCCACAAAGAAAACCCCTGCAGAGGGTCACACTGAAGGCCTAAAATAGCTCTGCTGTTAGAGCTTTGTTGACGTACACATTCACCACTTGTTGTTTAGTAAGTGAGAGAGGGGTACATGTGGTTGTTGTGTTGGAGTTAGATAGCTAAAAAAACATACGGTCACTGTGGAGATAGACTGCTGGCTTTGGCTTTACTGAACTCCTCCACTGTTCCCAAGGATGTGGATTGAAGTGGCACACTTGGGACTTTCTACCACAGTGGAAACCAGCATTAGCGGTGGTGCTTTGAAATAAGGTTGAACACAATGATCAGATTTCTCTGTCTGACTACTGTATTTCGGGGATGTGCACATGCATCCATGGGAAACGCAGGCTGATGCAATGCTTGGTTGTGACAGTGACAAGGGAGAAAAAAAGGAAAGGACTTGGTGCACAGCGAGATCTGGCCCTCACCAACATTAAACGTTCATACAGGCTGTGTGGGGAGTTGGTGGTGGCTTGATCGGGATCAATCAGCAGTGCCAAAACAGGAGACCAATTCATGTAATCTGGGCAAATGGGAAAGTTCATAAAAGAGTCACATGCTTACACCCTAGGCATACACACCTTTTGTGGGCTCTGTCCTTGCCCTCTGGAGCATTTTCAAAGATTTGTTGCATTGCAAAGGCATGGTAAAAGACTTGAAACAGTTCTATGAAGCGGTCATACAAAGTGAGTTGTTTGCTGCCTTTCAGCCAAACTGCTGTAGCCCAGATGAGGGCTTTACCAGCTAGTAGGCTGAACAAGTAGGCTATTGTTAAGAGGGCCCCAAGTGGAAAGAGTATTTTGCAGGAAGTCTTCCCATTGTATTTATCTAGCCTATTGATGAGAGAGCTGGTCTGCCACTACTGACATTCTGACTCCCCTGCGGCATACATGAAAGTAAACTATCATAAAACAGGAGCTCAGAGGAATAAAAATGCAGTTGAAGCAGTTTTTGATAACAATAAAGGCAGACAAATCCAATACAATAATCAAAGCTTGTGGCGGCAAAGACATGCAAACGGGTAAAGTGATTTGCAGCCATCAAACAACGGGGCAAAATAAAGCCATAAACTTGGCAGGGCGATAGGTAAACCCCAGCGAAATCAAACATGAGGAAATCTGGCTCGTTAGGTGTGAGCCTAGTGTTTGTTCATGTAAGCAATGAGAGTGATTGCAAACAGGTGTGACTGATTAAAACTCTGCAGATTGTGGACATGATTGGAGATTGCACTCTGTGGCTGGCATATCTACAGTAGTGGCCATGGCGTGCTCAGGGAATTGGGGTTTCCCAGTGATTTGGATTGTTTTACCGTCAATAATAAACAAGCATTACATTCAGGAAGAGCACAGGTGCCTACAGCGAAGGACCCTTTGTTCATTGTGCCGTAACCTTCAGAGATGAATGAAGTCAATGGCAGCACTGAGATGGAAGCAGGATGTTGAGGGGGGGTGATGATGATGAAACAGGGACTCAAGGTTGCTTTAATTTATAAAAATAAGTAGTCTTATGTGTCTGATACCACACTCAACCTGCCTTTCACACACACATACACACATTTCTTGTACTTTACTCTGTTGAAGTCTATTGATGGTTATCTGTGGATGATTGTCTTTTACCTACTCTATCTATCTATCTATCTATCTATCAAAGATTAGGGGCTTAGTGTCGATCAAATGCTAGACCACAGTCCTGTTGGCTTGTACAAACTTATGTAAGTGTCAAGGAACTGTTTGCACTTTTAGAATGCACTTTTTCAAAATGCTGAACAACCTCTAGCTTTAACACACAAAAAAAGAAAAACTACCTACAGGAAACTGATGACATAACTAAAGCATAATGGTTTCTATCTTTTCAATTACCTATAGCTTGGTGTCACATTGTGTTCTAATAATTTAGCTTATTGTGTACAGTGCAATTCTGGTAGCTTGGTAACTGACTGCTACTGTACATACCTAATTATCTAGCTTTTGGTCCATGACAGCTCGACAATTTTGATTTGTTAATTTTTCCCATACTCAATTTTTTTTTTAAATCCTATTTTTTTTTTCATAAAATCAGTCAATTGATCAATCAAATAAAAACTTTGGGTGTACTCGAGGTACAGTATAGACCAAAGGTTTGGACACACCTTTTCATTCAAAGAGGTTGAATTTGTATTATGGCAAGAAAAAAGCGGATAAGTGAAGAAAAAAAACGAGTGGCCATCATTACTTTAAGAAATGAAGGTCAGTCACTTTGAAAGTGTCCCCAAGTGCAGTCACAAAAAGCATCAAGCGCTACAAAGAAACTGGCTCACATGCGGACCGGCCCAGGAAAGGAAGACCAAGAGTCACTTCTGCTGCGGAGGATAAGTTCATCCAAGTCACCAGCCCCAGAAATCGCAGGTTAACCGCAGCTCAGATCAGAGAGCAGGTCAATGCCACACAGAGTTCTAGCAGCAGACACGTCTCTAGAACAACTGTTAAGAGGAGACTGTGTGAATCAGGCCTTCATGGTAGAATATCTGCTAGGAAACCACTGCTAAGGACAGGCAACAAGCAGAAGAGACGCGTTTGGGCTAAAGAACACAATAAAGAAAACGCTTTGAATGAGAAGGTGTGTCCAGACTTTTGGTCTGTACTGTACATGTTAAAGTGACTCCAAATTTACATGGTGTCCTGTAAAGCTTATTGTAGATATTCCAGGACTTGTACATTAATATTAAGGTTTTGACTTATTTTGGTTTTAGTTTTCTTGATGTCTGCTATTCCACTGAGTCAGAGTCACTTTGTGGTATCTTAGAACTAGCCTTTGTCTATTTCTGGTGCCAGACTCCTACACTAGTGCGGAGTGTCAGGATTTAAAATAACCTACGCTTTTAATTTAAATGTGGCTTGTTGGAATGCGACACACAGGAACATTTCAATATACGTAGTTGCACCTTAACTACATCTTCAGTGTTATATTATAAAGTAATATTTATAATCTGAATTTGTAAACTAAATGAATAACACAAAAGACTTTTTTTTCACAATTGATTAAATGCTTGAGGTCACAACATAGATCTTCCAAGGAAGATCAGGATTTTATAAATGTTGTAAATTTTCTAAAAAATGTAAAGGATGTATACCAATCAGCCATAAGGTTAACTGTATCAGAAGGTACACTGAAAAATATTGTTTTTCAATTATATAACAGTAAACTGGTGACAGAATCACAGGCACCCCCATGGCTCATCTATGCCTGTCCCATCCCACATAAAAGTCAATGTAACTGCTGAAAAATGTCAATGCTGGTCAGAAAAGAAAGGCACCAGAACACTTAATGCATCACACCCTGCTGTGCATAGGGCCAAGCAGGCAAAGAGTTCTAGGTTGTTGATCCGGCCTTCAAAATTCCCCATCTCTCAATCCAGTCTGCCAAACGCCTGAATGTTAATGTGAATCTCAATCCGATCAAGCTTCCATGGAACAGATCCAATGAAGGAACAATGAAGGTCCCGGTGCCAGACACGGCAGCATCCCCCCAGAGGTCTTTTGGAGTCATGCATCGAGGGGCCAGAACTGGCACAAGGGGAACCCAAACAATCCTGGGCATGATTAATGGACATTTTTAATGTTAGGAGCATTTAAATAATCAGAAAGCTTCATCATATACAGTAATTTATCCCTGTCCCAAACTTCAGAACAACTACAGTATATATGAAAGAAAAGCATAAGAGCAATCTCTTGCAATGATAATTAAAATATTGTTTGTTAGAAAGCTATTTTAATCATTATATATAACAATACAGTGCTATTTTTCCCACTGACATAAATAATAAATAAATGAAAACACTGTTACGAATATTTTGAAACTTAAATTATTTTGCATCATCATAAAAAATTAAATAAAGAAGAATGCAATAAATGCTGTTGGGCGAGACATAAAAGAAAAAAGAAAATAAATAGCAATGAGTAAATACCAAACAGACAGCTCAAATTATTTCTGTCATGAATAGGCTTAGAGTCTACAAAACCGGGTGAAAGTGTGGACTATAATAAGCATATGCTACACTATCCATAACAACAGGTTAGAAAAATGTGACCAGCTCACAATATGACGACTGGGTTTTGTTTTATTTGTTTTGCTCTTTTGGTTTGTTGACCATGAAAAATAATTGATGCATTTTAATTGCAAAGCTGGCAAAGCGCTTACTTTCCAGCCATCAACTCAACTGCAGTGTCAAAGGCGAAAACCTACTAAATACATCACTGCCTCCTAACAGAAGAGAAGTCATCCATCTTTCCTTGTCAGTGTCATTATTCCTTTTGATATTATAAATTAATGAGGGTAGGTGAGAGCTGGGGAGTTCGGGAGTGTATTCCGTTCGTATTGCTGGCATTTCAGCTTTCATTTTCTATCCCTTCTTCGATCTGTCATTATGTTTCTTTTGGTTAGTGTTCACCTTGAAATGCAGAGAAACGATGAAGGATAAAGAGCGACGGAGGAAGAAGTGTGGGTGGATTGATTCATTGAGAACGGCAGGGTTCATATGACTGCCTTAAACTTCAATCAACACCTTTACAAACAGCAAAACATAAGCTTGCACGTACCTTCTCTTTCTTACACACATACATAAAATCAATAAAGTGGCATGGAAAATGGTGTGCGTGTGTGTATGTGTGTCCTGACCTATTTCAACAGAAGCAGCAAGAAAAGCAAAAGCGAGAAAAATATGTTTTAGCATATTGCAGAAACATCAATTAGAAGCAAAGAACCATTCCATTACGCCATTTAGCAGACTCCCTTCCCCAAAACAACTTACAATTAAGTGCACATAAAAGCAATTGAAAACAGAGTAATCAAGTCTGAGCAAATACTGAAAAACACATTTGCTGAACCCTCTCTTACTCATCTTTCTTAATTGAACGAACATCATGCACTCGCTCAGACGGCATCAGTGTTTGAAAGCAGAGTGTGCATGGGGTGGAGTGTGTGCATGTGTGTATGCGTGTGTGGGGTCAGGCTGACCGGAGACAGTTATTGTCAGCCCGAGTTGCTTATATAATACATTTCACAAATCACCTTTAGAAAACATGTTAATGGAAGTTTAGGATCCTTCACGTTCAGTCTACTCTCCTGTGGGACTGGTTCAGCTTTAGGCTCAGAATCCTGTTATCATACAAGGTTTAATGTACTGTGTTTTTGAGATGCCTTTCTGCTTACCATGGTAGTAAAGACTAACAAAGCTCTAACAAATCTGGTAGCTCTCACCAATTTCTGCTGGTGGAGCTGCTGCTCACTGGATGTTTAATTTGAACTTTCATAGGCTATTGTCAGTCCCAGAAGATCAGTAAAGTATGAATGCATAATTTGTTCTCGGAAGCATGCTTGTACTGTATATCAAAGCAAATTTCTCCATAAGAAATAATGGAGAAACTGATGATTCGTTCCACAACCCAGAAATAATCAGATAAAACTAAAACAAATGAACCTTGGGGGAGGGGGGCAGAAAGTCGTCCTACAAAGTAGCCCCCTCCCTCGTCCGGTCTTACTTTGGCTTCACACACACACATACACACTAACGGAAACACAGCTCAGTCACAATGTTATAATAATCAGTACACACGTGGCATGGATGTTGACTATACTATATGACTGACGTATGCGCACTGAGACAAAGCATGGGAGACGATTACACATAATCACACAGCGCGTGAGAGAGAGAAGAACCATCTTGTAGGACGCTCACAGACCAAGTTACTTACAGTCCAAGACTCCTCTGTAGCCACAGGCATCATTACCCATTCGACTGGATTTTAGAATTATTTCTGTATTCTTCACTGTAATATCAAAACTAAACGCCTGCTAACTTAGTGGACTAGATACTTTGTAGGGAAAAAGTCCTAATGCTTACATGAGTTACACAATTCACTTTAAACTCATTTGTCATCCGTTTAGATTTCAGAGTCGGGTGCAGTTATTCAAACATTGTGCTGAGCAAAACCAATAAATCATTAGAGTCAAACTTTTTATATTTCTGTTGGTTGTACAAAAATAGAACATGCTTTGAATAAGCTGAAGTAGATGCATGGTTAACTGTTCTGAGCATCTTAACACCAATCAATAACCAATTAAACACAAACATCCACTGGTATCCTCAGGTCCTGGTCGCTGCACATTCTCTGCAAGCACATTTTAGCATTAAAATACGGCCTTGACAAATGGGGTATATAACTAATTAAGTGCTGTCGGCGCGAAATTAAGTTATATAATATGTAATAAAAATATTCACCAATAAAGGCGGTGATTTACATTCAAAATAATGATTTTATATTGCCCGTGAAGATGTAATAAAAGGTAATATAAGAATCCACAAAAATGCTAACTGATAAGAGAACATTAGCATAGTGGAAGAATGGCAAAAGCACAGAGGAAATGAGGTGGAACTTTTCCAGGAAATATGAACCATTTTGTAGATAAGGAGCAAAGCAATTAAGTACAGTATTTAAGATAGAAAAATAGACTCGCAAAGGATAGGGCTGATAGGAATATCTGATTATACAGTATATTAAATGAGAGCAGAAATATGTGGCATTGAGAGCCAGACTGTTCTATTGGACAACGGAGTAAGTAGTGGGCACTTGTTGATAACCGGCTCCCAATTATGAGTTCAACTCAGTTTAATTTTATGTGTATAGCTCTTTTAACAATGGACCAGGCAATAGTTGGAGAAAAAAAAAAACATGCTGATATAATATGAAGAAGAAACCAGATATAAATGTTATTCTATCCGCTTATTGAGGTCATCGTATAGAGGGATTATTAATAATTATACAAGTTACAGTAGTTGTGACCGAGTAATCTAACGAGAAGGATTACATGAGATAATAGAGCCGAACAGCATGGGGGCATTTATGTGTATCACTCCGCATACATATATATAAAAACACTGCAGCTATAAGGTGTGTATATATATATATATATATATATATATATATATATATATATATATATATATATATATATATATATACTGTACATGTATCACTCTGCACATATGCATATATATCACATACAGTATGTATATATGAATATATATATAAGTATGTATATTCAATTCAATTCAATTTTATTTATATAACACTTTTAACAATGGTCAGCTTCACAAAATGAAAAGAAAATGTATGGATGAGTGAGAAAAATGTGTCTAGATAATAAACAAACCTTTAGAGGAACCAAACTCAACAGGGAACCCATCCTCATTTGGGTGATAAACAATATTACATGTCAATATCAGTTCAGCACAAAGATGAGTCAGAAAACATGTATATACTGTATGTATCATTCCGCATATATGTATATGTATCACTCTGTGTCACAGGTGTTCTAACAGTCATTAAATACTCTAACTGTTGGCTGTCAGCATGGGTGAAAATAGATCGTTATGGTTAGCAGTACTGGAAATACGGGAGAGCAGCCTGAAACCTACATTCAAAACCAGTCATGGAAGCACTTTGATCAAGAAACCACATCTGATAATGTTATGTCATCTTAAACAACACTTTGTTTCTTTAGTAATTGCTTCTAAGTCATTCTGAATCATGAAAGGGCTCGTACACGTTGTTTTGGATATGTAACCGGAGTAAAATAACTGATTAAATATTTTTTTTAAATCATACACTGTCGATTATAAATGATGATGTTTTTAAAACTGTTTTATAAAAGCAATATGACACTTGACCCCTCCCCCCGCCCATCATTACAGCTGCATCACAACTGTGCTGATATTCAGTACAACATCACTCCCTCTCATGTAACATTGTTTAATTACAGAAAGGAAAAACTAGCAATTTCACGTTAACTGAAACATAATCCCGAAAAGAAATTGGAGAAAGAACAAATTTACAATATCCAGGTGACATTATTCACTGAAGCAAGGCTGAGATAAAATAAACAAAAAGTGAAACTACTCTGCAGCTTGAAAGACTTTATTAAGTCTTGCTTTATTAAAAAAAAAAGAAGATGGAAAACAAGAAAAACCAAGGAAGTGTAATGGAAACTATGTAACTGTATAATAAAATGCTTAAACGATTTGTGCTGAATCTTCTTCTCATTAATTCTACTCAAATTATTAAACCAGCTGCTGCTTAAAATAGTATATATGTGGGAACATGTGTGAAGCTGTAGTGTTCGCAAATCCCACTGAGGTCTCGTGAGGCATATCGATTGTTTTAACTTCCGACATTACCAACAATGCCAATCAACTACCAGTTAATAGTTGCATCAGTAGGAACTAGCTGAAGAGCAGCAGCACTTTTATAAGCTCAAGCCAACAAATTCAGACTGGAATCATTAAAACCTTCACATCTTTTACTATGGAGCTTTCCTTTAAAGAGAAAACAACAACAAACAAAAAAACTCTTTGGCATCCAGGACATACCACCAGGTAAAAGTTTAGCTAATGCATATTCAGCGCTAAAGCTAATATGAGTAAAATTGAGTGTTTTGCTGGGGATCCATCTGGCTGCCTGCAGAATGTGAAGCAGTCCCAGTGTAGGTACAGTAGCTTGGCACCTAATGAGCCACGAACTGGGGTAACATATGGTGTATTTTGTATGGTTCACCTAGCCCGACTAGTAATGGAAGAGAACTGAGAAAGGGATAAAGAGATGAGACAAACTGGTAGTTAAAAATGGAATAAGATTGGAATACATATACTTGGGCGGGAAAAGAAACTCCGCTCTGTATTAATTCCTAATTTTCATTAATCAGGGTCTAAATAACAACTGTGTAGTCCTCACCAACTGCTATAAAAAAAAATTAAAATAAAAAACCTCCCGTGGCAAGAACAATGAAATATTAAGAAGAAAGATAAAAAAAATATATGTAGTCATACTTTCACAAACAAACTACCAACATTCAACAGCCAGATGGGAAAAAAAAAAATAAAGCCAACTCTTCCCAATCATTAAGCATAATTAGCCACTAGGTGTTTCTAATGAAATTCACAAGATTTGTTCATCATTAAAAAAGTGTGAATCCTTCTGTAAAACTGAACTCTTGGCAGATTTGTAATCTCAAGCTCTCAGCTGTGTGTCTACACCATGCCAAGAACAAAAGACATCAACCATGATGTCGGACAAGTGATTACAAAAAAGGCTTATAAGGCCATCTGCAAACTATTTAAAATTCACCATTAAGAGTGAAAAAGGATGGTTTACATTTGTTCAGCCATGAAAGGAGTTGCCAGTTTTCCCTGCAGTGAGCTTCGCGGCAAATTCAGTCACAAGGTCAGTTTACAGATGTAAAGAAAAGCCAAGACTTAATGAAAACATGTGACTTACAAGCATTTGTGAGTACAATAACATTTAGGCATTTGGCAGACGCCCTTATCCAGAGCGACTTACATTTTTATCTCATTGTGCATCTGAGCAGTTAAGTGCCTTGCTCAAGGGCCCAACAGTGGCAACTTGATAGTCATGGAGTTTGAACCTGGCATCTTCCATATTGTAGTCCAATGCCTTAACCACCAGCTACCCCTACTCTACTGAGTATTTGTATTCATCACAGCACAATCAGAAAAATACCTAAATAATTGGACAAAAAATATGGTAGGATGCCATTTTTGGGGTGTCCATTATTCTGGATCATTATTCTCTGAACTGATGAGACCAAGGTGAAGATGTTCGTGAACAGCATATTACCAACCATGCCAAGCATGGTGCTGACGGGGTGATGATTTTGGGTTGTTTTGCAGCCACAGTCATTGAGATAATGATGAATGCCACTTTATATTAGAATATTCATAAGATAAATTCAAAGCCATCTTCCCATCAACTTAAGCTGGGGTGAAATGTTCATGCACCAGGACAACGGTCCCAAGCACACCGGCAATTCAACATTTTAATGGCTAAAATTTTTTTTTAATAAAGGTATCGGAATGGCCAGGTTACCGTAAATCCAGACATCAACATCTATTAAGATCCTCTGATGGACGCTTAAGAAAAAAAAAATTCCCTCCAAAAAATCAGACAATATTTACCACAAGTACAATTTAAGCTACTAAGAATGGTTCTACATGTTACTCAGTTGTACAGGATATTTGGCTTCAAAATGTTTAAACATTTAAAATCTGTTGTTGTTGTTGTTGTTGTTGTTGTTGTTGTTGTTGTTGTTATTGTCCAACAGAATTGGCCTGATGAATAAAAACCTTAAATTACACACGCATATATTTATCCTTAATTCTGCCATTCCCTTTTCAAGGACCATGCAATTACGTAAGCGTAATTATAAAAGAGAAGAGATCGGCAGGGGGTGGACATGGAGGAAAAACGCAGTGTGTCATTTTAAGGCTGGCAGACAAGCGCTGGGGTAGGACTGGCAGGATAATGCTTGTTTTTCCGCATTTATTTAATCTTTTATTTATTTATTTCCAGCGCATACACTATAAGAATATAGCGAACAACATAAATTTAACCATCTTTTTTCATGCCCAGTGAGCCGATTTTTCAAATGCAAATGCAAATTTAATGTCTGTTAATCACTCCTACATACAGTATGTGTACGAGGACATGCACATCATGCACATGGCTGGACATCAAAGAGTGTGGACCTGTAGATAATGTGTTTTTATAGCATGCATTTAAATATATGCCTCAATTTTATTTAGCAAAGTGAATTCAGTGGACCAGCTGAATGGAGGAGATGAAATAACTACTATGATTGGTGAGATGTAAAATACCTTTACATACTGTAGGGTATCGGAAAACATCTGGACAAAGAGAAGCAGAACAGAGCTTATTTTTTGAGTGAGGTAAATTTTTTAGGCTGTACTTACACTAGGTATTGGCCTTAACTACTGTATAATTAAGGCCAGCTTTGTAAAACATGTTCACACATTAACAGTTTGTTTTATATATTTTTTTATCATCGTCTATACCTCTTAATCGGGCGGCACGGTGGTGTAGTGGTTAGCACTGTCGCCTTGCACCGCCATGGTCCGGGTTTGCTCCCACAGTCAAAAGACATGTAGGTTACCCTAATTGGTGTTCCCAAATTGCCCGTAGTGTGTGAATGTGTGAGTTTGTGTCTGTGCCCTGCGATGGATTAGCACCCTGTCCAGGGTGTACCCTGCCATGTGCCCTAAGTCTCCTGGGATAGGCTCCAGGCCCCCCATGACCCTGAATACAGGATTAAGTGGTATAGATGATGAGTGAGCGAGTATACCACTTAATCCTGTATTCAGGGTCACGGGGGGCCTGGAGCCTATCCCAGGAGACTTAGGGCACATGGCAGGGTACACCCTGGACAGGGTGCCAATCCATGGCAGGAAACACACATACACACACTTACACATACTACCGGCAAGTTGTGAATGGCAATTAGCCTAATCTGCATGT
>JAAGKR010001958.1:0-20926 GCA_011419295.1 Clarias macrocephalus | reverse complement strand
TGTTGTTGTTGTTGTTGTTGTTGTTGTTGTTGTTGTTGTTGTTATTGTCCAACAGAATTGGCCTGATGAATAAAAACCTTAAATTACACACGCATATATTTATCCTTAATTCTGCCATTCCCTTTTCAAGGACCATGCAATTACGTAAGCGTAATTATAAAAGAGAAGAGATCGGCAGGGGGTGGACATGGAGGAAAAACGCAGTGTGTCATTTTAAGGCTGGCAGACAAGCGCTGGGGTAGGACTGGCAGGATAATGCTTGTTTTTCCGCATTTATTTAATCTTTTATTTATTTATTTCCAGCGCATACACTATAAGAATATAGCGAACAACATAAATTTAACCATCTTTTTTCATGCCCAGTGAGCCGATTTTTCAAATGCAAATGCAAATTTAATGTCTGTTAATCACTCCTACATACAGTATGTGTACGAGGACATGCACATCATGCACATGGCTGGACATCAAAGAGTGTGGACCTGTAGATAATGTGTTTTTATAGCATGCATTTAAATATATGCCTCAATTTTATTTAGCAAAGTGAATTCAGTGGACCAGCTGAATGGAGGAGATGAAATACTATGATTGATGAGATGTAAAATACCTTTACATACTGTAGGGTATCAGAAAACATCTGGGCAAAGAGAAGCAGAACAGAGCTTATTTTTTGAGTGGGGTAAATTTTTTAGGCTGTACTTACACTAGGTATTGGCCTTAACTACTGTATAATTAAGGCCAGCTTTGTAAAACATGTTCACACAATAACAGATTGTTTTATATATTTTTTTATCATCATCTATACCTCTTAATCGGGCGGCACGGTGGTGTAGTGGTTAGCACTGTCGCCTTGCACCGCCATGGTCCGGGTTTGATCCCTGGCCAGGCTCGATTCCCGTCTCTATGTGCATGGAGTTTGCATGATCTCCTCGTGCTTGGTGGGTTTTCTCCGGGTACTCCGGTTTCCTCCCACAGTCAAAAGACATGTAGGTTACCCTAATTGGTGTTTCCAAATTGCCCGTAGTGTGTGAATGTGTGAGTGTGTGTCTGTACCCTGCCATGTGCCCTAAGTCTCCTGGGATAGGCTCCAGGCCCCCCATGACCCTGAATACAGGATTAAGCGGTATAGATGATGAGTGAGCGAGTATACCACTTAATCCTGTATTCAGGGTCACGGGGGGCCTGGAGCCTATCCCAGGAGACTTAGGGCACATGGCAGGGTACTCCCTGGACAGGGTGCCAATCCATGGCAGGAAACACACATACACACACTTACACATACTACCGGCAAGTTGTGAATGGCAATTAGCCTAATCTGCATGTCTTTGGACTGTCGGAGGACTACCTGGAGGAAACCCACCAAGCACCGGGAGAACATGCAAACTCCGGGAATCGAACCCAGACTCTGGAGGTGCAAGGCAACAGTGCTTACCACTAAGCCACCATGCCGATTTTTTTTTTCTGAATAAATTAACTATGATTTCCTAGCTCCAAATTCGTCATTTTGATTCTCAGTAAAAGGCTGATACTTATTGGCTCAGTGCATTTGTTATGCAGGATATTTATGACAACAAGGGGGAACAGCGGTTGAGGTTGCACAAAATGTATTTCTTTTTATTTTGTTACACTACACTGAATAGGACAGTAAGCACATTCATTGTTATTAAAACTTGCTGGGGAAAACAACGTTTAACAGATAAATGAGTAGAGAAGTATGCATTTATTCTTTACTGCAAGTTTAAAATATAACTGTTGTAATATACCATGATATTATTTAAAAGCAGGTAAGTCTCAAAATTCATGTTTTATTTACAGACATGATCTAATCACTAATAGTTGTTATGTGTAAGTTAAATGTAACTGATATTTCTAATTCCGTCTGTCAGTACCCTTTAAAGCAATGAATTTAATGTAGCCAGACGTTTTAGGACTTTTAGCTAAATACCCTTGCTTTAGCGCATTTAAAATATAAAAGCCAAGGCTGGCAACTCTTTTCAGTCTACTGGGCAAGCTGTCCATTTTTAAAATGACTTAAACCTGGCAACCCAAGCAGAACACTAAAGTACTGCCAGTGTGAAACATCTAAAAAGCTCATTGTGTTCATAAAAACTCTAGGGTGCTGGTCTCGGATCAGATTCCTCCCTAATTTTTCGAGTGTCGGAAAACCCAACCAGGTCAGCAGTTCTTTTACAAGCTATGCCGCAATAGGGGAATGCACACCATGCTGAGAGTAAAAGCACAAAAAAGCTTGCTCCGGTGATTTATCATCAAGCTCCGTCAGGTTTAAAAGGTCCAAGAGCAGGCGAACATGTTCTCAGTCTCTGCACCAATCCCAGCTTTTGTTCGGTCTTCATTCTGTAACAATCATTTGACACTATTTTGGTATATTCAGAGTAACACCTCACTCACAAGCACCTTAGCTGTTACACATCTGGACGGATGCTAATTGGCTCAACATGTGATCAGAAACACACCTTTTAAATGGGTTTGTGCGGAATACAGCAGCTCGCTGTTAGCAGTACGTGCTAACAGATGCAAAATTATGCAGTGCTCAGGAAGAAGTGAAGGATCATTAAAACATGCTGAATAAAACTTTACAACTGTATTCTAAAAGCAGATGGAGAACAAATCTACATTAGGAATCTCAGCATAAGAGCTAGCTAATCTAGATTCAGCTATTTATATGCATATAATAGCGTTCAAAACAATGAGGGAGGCAAAAACTGCCAGGCGACCACTGAGGATTATTGAACCTTGCAGAATGCAGCTTTACATTTGTACTCTGTATGCACAGGAAACAAATCCGGACCCACATGCATTAAGAGCAAGAGCGCTGATTCAGACCTAGCTGGCTTTTGTTCCTATAATAACAAACAATATAATTAAAAACGCTGATCCCATGGCAGCAATGTGTACTTAAGCCCAGGGTCTGTTTGTAACACTTTGGTGACACACTTGCACATTATCAACTGTTTACACAACACATACAGTACTGTATGCACACAGTAAAGCTGGAAAGAGTGTGATGGCGGATCTGCAGCCAGCACGTACAAGCATCATGTTGCTCCTCATTCAGGCAGCAAAGCAGTGCTGAAAGGACAGCGCCACTTCAGCACCTCCTGTGTTTGGACATCCAGGAAGCACGCACTCACAGGGTGGCACTACAAAACTCAGCAGCGTATCACAGTCTACCCTCTTTGACCCGCGGCCCAAATATAAAAGGACGCCAAACAGGCCATCGCGTGAGTAGAGAGCAATACCTGCAGCACCTCCAGGAGGCCAGCCTCCAGCAGCAGGAGCTCACAGGGATTGACGCTGGCATTACGCCCGGCTTCTTCTGCCAAAGCTCACACTCAAAGATGATCTCCAGGCATATCTGCATGAGCATGAGGTGGATGGGTGAAAATTTTGAATGGGCCCATGGTGAGTGAAGTGCTGCAGCTGGAGCAGAAAAAGTGTGGTTCTCGACCAGTTTCTACGTTCCGGCCGCGCGGATAAAAGTAAAGCTATCGGCATGCAAGCCCTTGCCATGACACAGGCGGTGGTAGAAACTCTGGAATGTGTGATTGCTATGTTGTCCCTGAGTGCAAAAGAAAACAGCATGCCACCCTCTAGCTATCGGAAAAAACCAACGGCTTGCTGCCCTCCATGGTTCCTCTTCACCTCCTTGATGCCGTAACCTCCAGAGACATAAAGTGATAGGAGCATGATGGAAAAAAGAGAAGTTGAAACAGGAGGACAAACCAAATTTACCACAGTGATTATAGCGTTGTTATATATATATATATGATGCATTGAGTTGATTTCCAAGTCAATAAATGTCCATAATGTTTAAGTAACACATACTTCATTAATGCTTGCGTGATGGCAATGGTAGTGGGAACCTCCTTTTTCTTGGCTTCAATGTTTTTAAATCATTCAGTTACTACGGCTCGGTCCTTTACACAGCTCATACTGCACTTACTGCAGCTCAGTTCCCTATTTATTTATCATGTGGCAGAAAGGGGTGATGCAATTGGTTTGTCAGGAGGTGTCAGCGTTTGATTACAAAATGTGGCACGGTTTGTCCAAAATGTGGAAATTCAAAGCATCAGAAAGAAACTTTTTTTTTTCAAGTTTCAAACCTTGTGTGCCAGAGTAATAATAATAAGTTGTTTAGTCCTTTTTGCTGTCAAACTGTTCATATATTTTCATAATCTCTTATGATCTCAGACAACTTATAATCTAATTGTGAAGCTTTTAATGAGTTGCATGAGGTATCAACATATGAGGCCTCACACAGACACACACACTCACACAAGTCCGAGCACACCAATACTGCTTGTGTAAATGAATTTTTATGTAACTTTATATTATGAATTTAAACAGCAAGGCTATGACTTTGCTAATCATGTAGGTGTGAAACTTGTTTTACACAATTTGCAATTTGATTAAGGATGAATAGAATCGGCATGCAAGCCCTTGCCATGACACAGGCGGTGGTAGAAAACTCGGTTTGATTTAAACCCAGTGTATGTAAAGTGGGATATTATTGGTTATCTCACAGCGTCAACCTCACTGTATATCATTTAGCATCTATTCCATATTCGCATCAGGAACATCATTCACTGATTGCTCCACCTGGGCTGCAATAATCTATATATTCAGGTAATCCTGCCATTACAAAGGGAATATTAAAATTTACTTTGTGATTATGCTCTCTCTCTCTCTCTCTCTCTCTCTCTCTCTCTCTTTCTCTGTCTTTCTCTTTTAATGTGGCAAAATTTTCAAATCTTTTCTAGCTGAATTAATAACATGATGTTTGATATAAAAACAACAAGAGGACTGGCTAGACATATTAATGCATAATTCAGCAATTATTATTTTGCCACAGAGAGAGAGCGAGAGAAAGAGAGAGATGGACAGCAAAATTTTACTTAAATAACTATGGAATAGCATGATATCATGCATTGCAGTTTGCATTGCATTACCTTATTTTACATTACAAAATTTCTATCGTTTTTTTTTTTTACTTATTTTTACTGTATCTTTCTGCAAAAATAAAAATGCAGAGAATTTTTGTTTTCAGACAATAAAAACCCAAAACCATTTAGAATATGTTACAACTTCTTGGCAATGCTTTTAAAATTTGTTCTCATTTTTACTCAAAACCCATCGCTTTAACATTTTTTTGTACTTTTTTCAAAATCAGCTTTTTGAAAATTTTCAAAGAAAATAAATACTTACAATTATTTTAATAATTATTAATAATTAACAATTATTAATATTTTATTTGTATTGATTTTTTCCTCTTAAGAAATAAAAGACATTTAGAAAAAAAAAAGTCTTGATCTTGATCTATTCTAACTTTTTTATTTATTTATTTTTTTTATTATTCAAAATTTACCTATCCTAAAGTCCATTTAAGACCCACGAACAGTCTGAATCTTCAACTTGACAATGCCAGTCTCAAAAACTTTAAATAGCTAAAATCCGTAAATGCAAAAACTGTTAATGTTCGATAACTCCTATGTTCTAAGAGGAATACAAGACTTGATGAACTTTTTATATAACAAGTTACCCACTATTATTCTTCTATAAGGAGCTCATACATTTTTGGAATTTAATAATGTAAAGATTTTCAAGGATTTTTTTAACTACACATTTTTTATATATATATATATATTTTAATTGTTGTAATTTTTTAACTACAAATCAAGGTCAGTGAAGTTGCCAATTATAAAGTTAAAAGTACATTTATTTAAACCTAAATGTGCACAAATACAAAAAAAAATTTTCTAAAAATGTGTTTTTTATGTAATTAAAGTGATTGATGCTGGCACAAATATTACACTCATATCAAAGTGTAATATGGACCTCGCCTTATTCCTTTCTCAACAGAGTGGGCATTTCCTATAAAATTACTGAGTAACTGAGTGTGATAGACACAGCCACTCGTACACACAGCCCAAGCCTACCTGAGGTCTTCCACATTGGAGACAGTCTTGTTGAGGACTGTCTTGTCCCTCCGCAGTCTTCTGATCTCCAGCTTAAGCAAGCGGATGTCCTCCACCCTCTGGTTGTACTGGATCTCGCCCTTGTTCAGGATGGACTGCTGGATTTTGATCTTCTCATAAAGCAGTGCCAGTTCATCATTCCGCCTCACCAGCTGAGTCCCGAGAATGTCCCGCTCGCTAATTACCTTAGTGATAAACACCAGAACAAGTGAACACCTACTGTAGCACTATAAAATTTTCCGGGCAGATGTTGAATAATTGCACATATCGCTGGAGGAGCTAATGACAAAAGGCCAATTTAATTATTCAGTACTTATAATAAATATGTAAATATCTTTAAAATATATTTATATTTGCCAACTACTTTTTGGAGACACAGTTTTCGCAGGTTTTATCAAAATGTGGAGACAAAAATGACTCATCTTGCCACATTGCATCATCTTTTCTATTTGGTCCCAGGTTTTTGTGCGATGGCAGTTTCTTTACGTGGGAAGGTATATGACCCACACCTACTGAGAGACACAAACGCTGGTCTAATTTTAGTTTGGGAAAAACTTCAGTCTATAAAGCAAGAAAGGGCCTTTTCTTCTGAAGATCAAATACCTTTGTCTGTTTCCAGCATCAGCTGAACTCTTATCTAACTGTGGTGAGTGCACCATTCTATACCGTTGTAAGACGGCATCTTTCCCTTTACATAATGTAAAGCAGATTCAGTACAAGGCTGCATGACTGTTAAAAACTGCAAATCAATGCACACAAATTGTAACTAATAAGTTAGAAACATGATTTAAACTTAGACTAATTTCTTTAGACACACAGGGGGAGGAAACAGGAAGCTGTATCTAATTTTAGGCACAACGAAAAAAAAAATGTAGATAACAAGCACAAACCCACACTTTATGTGCCGTGTACAGTACTGTATATGATGACTTGTGAAATGGTTTCTTATTATTTTGGTTCCTAAACATAAGCACTGTCTGTTACAGTGGACATGTAGAGAATCTTTATTTATATGTTCTAAAGAACATTATAATTAATAAATAATAATAATAATAATAATAATAATAATAATAATAATAATAATAATAATAATTGTTATTATTATTGTTGTTGTTGTTGTTGTTGTTGTTGTTATTATTTTATTGTTATTATTATTATTATTAAGAAGAAGAAGAAGAAAGTGTATTATTATTCTTATTATTATTAGAGTTGAGCCTTACAACAAAGTGCCTTTTCATAGGCATAAACTCTGATATCAATAAAATAAATAAAATCACATTCATAAGCCTACTGTGTCCTTTTTCAAATAGCTGGAATCTCTAACAGAAAGTCTTTGCTTATCATTTACCAGCATTTTCATTCAGGCCTCACAAAACCTTAGGCTCTGTTGTTGACTTTTTATCATGTAATTTGTCCTTAGACTAGGCAATTTTTGCTGCTCACTTAGGTTTCTCTAATCACGGGTGCTGATGTGTTTTGTACGTGCCTTTCAAAAAGTGAAATAAAATCAATGCAATTTCTCCAGTTTTTATTTTTTTTTAATATGACAGCGTTTCTGCATTTTTACGTTTTTGGTTAATAACATTACTATGTATAATATTCGTACGTGTAGTCTTTAGCTCTTTCCAAAAGTAGCATGAGTCCTTCTCAGAGACATTTCATCAAGTTGAAGGCTAAACCAAAAGATTATGTGTTGCTGATTTTAACCTTCCATAAGCACATACTAAACGACGTCGTTGTCTGATAGATATATAAATAAGGAGCTTGAGTCAGCACGGTCCCTTCAATTAAAGCGCCCTCAGGATATGGATATCCCTGACCTTATGAAAAGCATCTGCATCAGCTCTCTTTGCTACTTTGACTGCTTTGACTTTCTCATAGTTGCACTTTTTAAGTGATAAAAAGAAATGCATGGGATATGATTGGCTTAAAAGATATTAGCATCAATAGCATCAAAGCACAATTAATGATGCAATTTGTTTGTTTGGTCAGAGGACATGTTACTTTTCCGATTAGTCCATAATTGGTTGACTAACCCATGCTAGCGTATGCTTGACGTGATGTCTCCACTGTCACTCGTTAAAAGTGACAAGTCCGATCGTTCCCCTTGCACACATGCACATGCTTTCTGTCTTTTTCTTTTTCTCATTAATGAGAACTTGACCCGAGGTCTTGCAAATAGGTCTTTCTCTCACCAAAGAGAACCAGTGGCCTCACATACTGTACAGACAGCACTTTTGATTAGTATATGGAATACGCCTGCTGGAAAGACTGAACTTGGCATTGTTATAGCAAGTAAACCTACACACAAAATACACACACCCACACACATCCCTTTCTTTCTGCCTTACCTGGTCCAGATCTTTCTTCTGACGCACTTTCTCGGCATCAGCGTCTGCTATGATTTTCAGCAACTTGTGCTCTTCTAACTCCTGATTGTCTATGTACTGCTTGGTCTCTTGTGCCTGCTGCTTCATCTTCTGAAGTTCAGCCTACAGGAAGCATGAGGAGAAATTGGACATGTCCACTTAAGAAGAGTTCTTTTTTTTTTTTAAAGCACTATTTTACTACGTATAAGACACACATTTTAGAATGCCAAGAGGAATTGTAGTAAAGTTGACATTCCCTGAGCGAAATAAACAATAAAAGGAAAGAGAGAATGGGACCAAATGGGAAGTAAGTGTCCCTTGCATTGTATGATAATACTTTGTACTCAATCTGCCAGCCGGGAAAAAAAAAAAAAATGGGCAGGCGAACTGAGGCGGACACAAAGAGAAAAAGAGACAAAGAGAAAGAGGGTTCATGCATCCAGGACTTATCATTGGAGCACATAAAAAGGTAAAGCCCCCGATCAGTAGCTCCATCTGGCTTCCCTCCTGGAGAGCTCGTCTTTTCCCCCCTGCTGCCGGAACCATGTTGACGTTTCAACCAAATGAGTGCAAACACGTCTTGTGTGCCACATCACTGATTAAGCCAACATAGAAACTGTCAGATACTGTTTCCAAGAATAAACGAGAAAGCTGACATGAGACACAAACCCCTTTTCACCAGATATTAACCAACCGTTCGAGTAGACCAAATCCATCTATTCTCACCTACACAACAGATAGCGAATGTTTGCCTGTTCAAAAACACCTACTGCTTTTCCATATGCTGAAACAATTCTATCACACGCTCGTTAATACTCCTGCCATTCGCTCTCCCACGCAGGGCTAAACCTTTTTAGCTACTCGCTGAATGATGTATTGAGATTTCAGAAGAAGTGACGTCCAGGCCAAGCCTCTGCACAGTCCACCTTGCACTCTTTGCATAGCAATCAGCCGGACCTGACCCGGACTGAGGGCAGCTCCTCTCCTCCTATTACACATCTCTGTGTTCCCAGATGACTGGAAAGTGTAGACTATTCATTAGAATGATAATACAGTCTTATGAAGTGCCCTAATTGGAGGCTAACCAGACAGTGCCGTAGGGAAGATCAGGCCCACACGCAGGTTGAAGGCTTGCAAGCATGAGCAAAGCACTGAGAGGCCACAGTAAGTTTACAGAGGCAAGGCTAGAGGTGGAAAATATTACATATATATATACTGTGTATATACCCAGTGGTCACTTGGAAAAGAGTTTGATTGTTTGTTTTTTACTTTTACAGTATAAAAGGAAAATAATAAGAAATCATGAAATGGTTCACATACAAGTCAAGAACATCAGGTAATGTTCATATCCAATATCAGAATGTTGTACAGTGTTCAGCATTTCAGCCATAACATTATGATCACCTGCCTAATACAGAGTAGGTCCCCCTTTTGCCACCATAGCAGTGATGCACTGTGTGTTCTGACATTTTTCGATTACAATTAGCATTAACCTTTTCATTAGGTTGACTGACACTGGAGATTCTATTCTGTGCACCTTGACCACACATGTCCCTGTCTACTGTTCCCCAGTTTTCCTCCCTTGGATAACTTTTGGTATGTCCTGACCACTGCAGACCAGAAGCATCCCACAAGACCTGGAGTTTTGGAGCCCTCTTGCCATCACATTGCCCTTGTCAAAATCACTCAAATCCTTACGCTTGCCCATTTTTTCTGCTTCAACTTCAGGAAAAAAGATTCACTTCCTGCCTAATATATCCCACCCACTATTGTAATGTTGGTTGTTGAATGTTCCCAGGCTGCAGTGGTCAAGACGTACCAAAAGAGATCCAAGAAAGTAAGCAACAGGGCAAGGCTCATTGATGCGCGTGGGGAGTGAAGGCTGACCCGTGTAGTCCGATCCAATGGAAAAGCTACTGTAGCTTAAATTGATGAAAAGTTTCATGCTGGATACAATACAAAGGTGCCAGAACACACAAGTCATTACTGTTATGATAGCAAAAGAGTTCCCTACTCAATATTAGGTGGGTGACCATAATGTTATGACTGAGCAGTGCACCTGTAATAGTCTGAACAATAGTCTAATAAATTCATTTAGTGAGCAGCAACGTTCCTTCTGTAAAAAAGGTCTTGTCAGTTAGAGCGGTAAGATGAGAATGGCCAGACAGTTTTGAGCTAACAGCAGTCTACGATAAGTCAAAAGGTATCTCAGAATTCACCACATGAGAAACATAGAGGCAGATGTGCAACAATATCGGAAGACCATAAATGTGAGGCTATATATGTATATGTATGTATGTGTGTGTGTGTGTGTGTGTGTGTGTGTGTGTGTGTATATGTAAAACTGTGTGAAAAGACCATAAATGTGAGGCTATATATATATATATATATATATATATATATATATATATATATATATAATTTTATTATTATTTATTTTTTTATTTTTTTTATTTTTATTTTTATTTTTTTGTCTGGTGTAGTCCTGTATTCAAAATGTAAACCTAGATTAAGTACAACATAGTTTTTTTTCAAGAGGCATATGCTAACAAACTTTTATCAGTATATGAAAAGAATTCGCAAAATCATCCATTAAATATCAAACTACAAGCACTCTCATGAGTCATTCTAAAGCCTTGTAATTATACACACTGGTACAATTACTGGTTACCTAAAAAAAATACACGCTGCAAACATCCGTTTCTAACAAGAAACTGCTATTAGTCATTCATTACAGGTGTGATCAAGCTTTCCTTTTGAGTGTGTCTAAGCCTGGTTTTGAACCCCGTTTGATTTTCAGGCTTTTTCATATCCTAGCCTACCTGCCCTTTGAATTTATCTGCTTTGCCATTTGCATTGACAAACTTGCAACCAACCCCCTGTCTATTTCCAGACACATCTTCATAGCCATATTGGTACAATGCTTCAGATAATATTGATAAAATCTTTAAAGATTTTTGGGGCCATCAATAAGATTTTTCTAAAGTCCTATCTTTAAAGCCAAATTGTTAGAAACTTGTGAGATAAGACTGATATGCACTGGGAATAACCTGACTAGCATTAGGGAAACTTTATCTACAAGAAGCATGGCTACTAGCTTACCTATAATTTTAGTAGTATGGGAGTTAGTAAAGCTATTTATTGGCGAGGGCTTTCTAATTAATTAATTAATTTCGTTAAAATTCATTTTTGAAATAACTGTTTTCAGGTATGGTTTAGCATAAAAACTAGCATCAACCAATATAAATAAAGAAATAGAAAACATAATACACTATAGTATTACAATTGTATTACAATTACTACGGTAGGCACCATAGGAGTTACTAGAGTACCAGGTACTGCGACACTTCAGTATGTACCGTGATAGTACTATGGTCTGTACCACCATACTTAGGTGAATACCATAGTAGTTACTGTGCCACTTCAGAGAGTACGGCAGTAGTACTATGGCCTTTACCACCATACTTTGTTGAAAACCATGGTAGATACTGTGACACTTTAGTGGGGATCGTGTTAGTACCCCAATGATCTGTACCCCAATATTTTGGTGAATACCATATTACAGTAGTTCCTGTGGCATTTATTTGTGTACCGTGGTAGTACTATGATCTGTACCCCAATATTTTTGGTGAATACCATAGTACAGTAGGTCCTGTGGCATTTCTGTGTGTACTGTGGTAGTACTACGATCTGTACCACCATACTTTGGTGAAAGCCATAGTACAGTAGGTCCTGTGGCATTTCTGTGTGTACCGTGGTAGTACTATGGTCTGTACCCCAATACTTTGGTGAAAACCATAGTACAGTAGGTCCTGTGTCATTTTTGTGTGTGTACCGTGGTAGTACTATGGTCTGTACCCCCAATATTTTTGGTGAACACCATAGTACAATAGGTCCTGTGGCATTTCTTTGTGTACCATGGTAGTACTATGATCTGTACCCCAATACTTTGGTGAAAGCCATAGTACAGTAGGTCCTGTGGGATTTCTGTGTGTACTGTGGTAGTACTATGATCTGTACCCCAATACTTTGGTGAATACACCAACAAGAACAAGAATACTGTAATTCTTGTTTTTTTTTTTTTTTTTTTTGGAGTTAGCTACTGTTTCTTGTAGCTTGCAGCGTGGCTAGCTACTTTAATAAATAACTATTGATTCAGTGAGCTTTGCCCGGTACCGCTGCAAAGTGGCATCTCCAATACTTATTATCACTCAACCTTTGGAGACACACTCATTTGGGCATATACTGTATAGTATCAGTTGAATGTAAGCACTCAACCTTTAAGTAGCTATCAAATTTTACAGTCACACCGGTCTTTAGAATAACCTCAGAGCCACAGCGAGAGAGAGAGACATGATCGTATTGTATGCCATTATCACAACTTTCCACAACTGACCAAGCCACTGTAGTTCAGCAAACAAGCGAATTATTAGAATAGTCACACTCTCTGAAAGATGATGCATTTTGACAGGACAGCTTAGAGGCAGGCAGGAAATTACAAAACAATAGATCCCTTGGTAGGTGGATATGACAGGACTTTTGTGCTAATGTAAAAGAACACGGATTTGCCACCATTCACTAAAGGCTGCTATTGACTTCCTGTCAGAGGTGTAATACCCCTGACAGTTGCTAAACACTAGGGGTGGCTTGCAGACTATAGCTGACAAATTAATAGGACAGGAGTTGCAGAGGTGCAAATCACCTTGCTTCAACGTGCAACGTTCAAAGGGCAAGAATCATACATAAAACATCGACACCTGATGCTTTTTTCCCTCCCCCTGCATCATCATGCTCCCCCCCCAAAGTCCTTTAAATAGTATTACTTAAAATTGAGGCAACTCTCTAAAGGCCAATTAAACTCGAAATGTAGCAGGTTCTATCTGCATCATGAATGCTTTATTCCTGTAGGGAACTATTTCTCCTGCTGCCAAAACAACCAAATCTATCGAAGGCGCTTAATAAGCAGCTGATGAGCTGATTTTGGTGTTGATGGCGTGTGAATGGTGAATATCTCTGGTTTGTTCAGACTTGTGAATTTAAAATGATTGATATTTTTGAACGATTTTCATCTTGTGAAGGTCCAGAGTATGGGTTATTCATCCGCAACTCATCACAATAGCACTAAATTTGATGGATTATGATTTGATGAGCAAATGGCTAAATGGCATCTCTGTGCTTACCGCCTTCGTAAAGAACAAGATTTAGATGGCTAAAGAGAATGTGCTGAATAATGAATCTGACAACTCCTCGGCACGACGGATGACACTTTTTTTTCTTTTTTCTTTTTTTTTTTTTTTACGAGTTTATAACAGTTAAAAATGAAGGGATGCATTAAGATTTTTTTTATTAAAATGAAAGGCCTTTCGACTGCTAAAAGCTTAGACTTGCTTAAATTTTTTTTTTTTTTTAAACAGGCAATGGCACTACATATGGAGTTCAAATGTGCTGTTACTGATGACTAAAAAGAAATGTTTTCATATTCATCACAAATTATTATCAGACCTCCCACACACCTATTAAATGGCATTGCTGAGTAACACAGAGCTTGCTACAGTACGACCTACAGTATAATACAGTTACAAGACGCTTTATTAGGAACACCTCTAGGCCTGCGCATTCATGGTATTATGCAATCAGTCAGTCATAAGGTAGTAGTCACTCACTCACTCACTCATCGTCTATACCGCTTTATTCTGTATTCAGGGTGGCGGGGGCATGGAGCCTATCCCAGGAGACTTTGGGCACGAGGTGGGGTACACCCTGGACAGGGTGCCAATCCATCAGAGGGCTTACACACATATGGGAACGCCAATTAGCTTAATCAGTATGTCTTCGAACTGTAGGAGGAAACCGGAGTACCCAGAGGAAACCCACCAATCATAACATGGGAGCACTCCATGCACACTCAAGCTTGGCCAGGAATCAAACCTGGACCCTGGAGGTGCAAGGCAACAGTGCTAACCACTATACTACCGTACCACCGGGGGGGGGGGAAGCATTTTAGTCAATTTGAATTTTGGATGGTCGTTGGTACACAACTGTAGTTTAAGAAACTGCTGGTCTCTTGGGATTTCCACTCACAAAATCTCTAGAATTTACACAGAATGATGCTAAAAACAGAACGACCAGGGTGTATCCGACAGAAAGGCAATCGCATGTTAAATACCCCATCTTTATAACCATAATGAGCAGAAAAGCATGCACAAAAATAATGCACAACACAATGACCTCTAAGGTGGATGGCTACATCAATTAAACTGGTTCCACATCATGCCAGTAACATGGGGCTACAGTGGGCGCAGCCTGAACTGGAAAATCATCGCCAGGTCAATTTGTGGGTCAGAAATTTGGACAGCAACTTCTGTGGACCAAACTTGCCATGTTTGAAAGGTTGGTGGGGGTATAACGGTGTGGGGAATGTTTTTCCTGCAACACGGGGTCCCATAATATAAATCAAGCCTATATCTATGTATGTATTGCTGAACACATGCATACAGTAGGAATTAGGCTATTCTGTGCGTCCACCATTCAAATTATGATTGATTTGCATAGGCACAGTTAGCAGTCATTTTACAACGAGGCCGACATTCCTAATTTAGACAAACCGTATATCTTTCAGTAGCAGAAGCAGAAAGAAAAAAAAATCTGCTGATTATAGCAAAAGTGGGTCTGTGTAATAAGAAACAAGAATTTCATAGCTGAAATGCCTACAGACTTTAAACGGGGGGAGAAAGACGAAATGTAGCACATATGCTATTAATTTGCTGTGTTCTACAACATGAACAATGCTTATTTGTCCTTGCCCTTACTACCTGCTCTCCTGCTCTCCTGCTCTTCTGTTCAGCCTGGCCCATTTTCTCAGTTCTTGTCAAGCAGATTTCCCATGACGTGATTGGCATAACAAGCCGTTCTGCCTTGATGCAGTTACCGAGTGTGCAGTCGTAACAATGTGCCGCGGTAATTAATCCAGCCATTTACTGTGTGCCACATGTCAAGCAATCAATCCTGTGATTATATATATATATATATATTCTACGTCTTGTTTGGGTCTGCTGTCTTGTTTACTATTTTTAATTGTATTTTGCTCATAGAGGCCAGAGTTATATGGGAGCTAATGACACCGGCGCACTTCGTAATGGCGAGGCCACCTCTGATAATCCCTTTTAAATTGCGGAGGAACTTGTGATTCAATTATCAAAGCGATTATCAGTACCTTCTTATATCCATTAACAATTACAATTCCGACTGGATGAAGAACATTTGGCATTAAGCAGAAATAAAAGGTAAAGACAAAAAAAAATAGACGTTAAAAGGAAACGAGGAAAAAGATGGACATGGAACATTCTGACTTTCAAAGCAGCTGCATTCACCAAGTAAAAAACAATTGCGTGAACAAAAGGAACCATTGTGTATAAGAAGGAAATATATAATAGGAATTTAATATTTGAAGAAACTTTCTATTTTAATTTTGAGATAATGTAGTCATGTCCAATTCCTCCCCGTCACTAGGGGGCTCCACATTAAGGAGCTACTCAGCAGGGAGGTCCGAAGACTATCACGTGTTTCCTCCGAACCACGTGACACCAACCGACCGCATCTTTTCGAACTGATCTTTCACACACAGTAATACACTCAGAGGACAGCGCTATCCGCTCCCTCCTTTTGCGCGAGCTCACAGATGCCCCTGACTGGCTGTAAAGCCGTGATTAATGTGAGAGCACTAAATGCCTCCTATCCCACCTTGCTGAGTGAGCTCGGCCAATCAGCTCTCTCTAGACCCTCGGCTGCGAGAGGCTACAGGATCACCCGTGGATCGGACCAGCGATCTCCAGGTGATAGGGCGAGCACTACTCTGGGGCAAATTGTCTCATTATTAAAAAAAAAAAAAAACTTAATATTATTATCTTGTCTATATGCGAAACATATGAGGACATACTGTATGAGCATCTGTCCATCCATTACCTATATTGCTTATCCTGTACATGACCGGGGGGTTCTGAAGCCTATCCTAGGGAACTCCTAGAGCAAAAAGCGGAAAACACCCTTGATAAGGTGTCAACAGATCACACTCACATGTCCAAGTGTGCAATGCAGTCAGATTGGAAATGCCAAGACATACTATATGGAAAACTAGAGAAAACCCACCAAGCAGGAGGAGAACATGCAAGCTCCTGTACAGTTCATTAGTTGAGAAATCAGAACAAGACCTAAGCATCAGCTGCAAAAAAACTTTCCGCTGTCCTCTCATTTCTATCTGTTTTCATCTTAGTCTCTCCCCAGATTTCTGTCCTAATCAGGTTGTTTTTTTTTCCCCCATAGTTATATGTGCAAGTGCAGTTGCAATCACACATCAAGAAGTAATTCCTGAAGCATGCAGGGTAAGCTGCTTGGCTTGGACAGGTGCCCAGTGATGCCTGATACTCCTTTTGAGAGAAGGCAGGTCCGTGTAATCATTACAGAGATCTGCTCTAATTGGGAACGAGTGAAAAGGATAGCTGCTGATTCACCCTATTATCTACTGAGGCACCCATGAAGTATATCACGAAATAATCAAAAGCTTAGCGTAGACAAACCTCAAAGAAAAAATGTTATCCTCATTATTAGGTTGTCCATCATAAATAGTGCAAATCAAAGTATCAAACTAAAAGACATAGTCACTCTGAACTATGTCAGAAATGTATTCCATACCCACTATCATACTGCCTAAGCAACAAAACCATGAATATTAGACCCGTGTCTTATCTGAAGCCGAAGAAAATTCTGACGTCTCCGCCCCACACGTCTCATGGCCTCAATTTGTGCTAGTACATCTTTCACAGCTCACAGAACAAACATTAATTTACTCTTTCCTACTATACTTTGCTTATATGTAAACATGTATACTGTACACAAGGGTTAGTCAAAAATTATCCGCACTCCGATTATAGTAAAACTTTTTGTCTTATCGGCACTTTCCGCTCAAGGCCCCCGTCTCCCCAGTCACTGCTGTGCAGGTGTTCCCATATTACATCAGCTCATTTGTACTGTAACTGCAGTGCGAGCAAAAATGGATGCCCCACTTTGCCTGAAAGAAGAGCGGCATGCAGTCATTCCTGTTTTGAGGGGCGTACCTGGTGCCGAAACGACTCACAGAAGAGCACAAACTGGATATCTGCAAACAGAATTTGGAACGATAGTCTAAGGAAGGTGAAAGTTTCTTAAAGAGAATCATCCTCAATCGACTGCGATTCAAGGGCGTTGTGATCGTGCATCTTTCATCTGTTTGGTTCCTGAAAGCAGCCATATGAGGATAAAGACTCACTTCTGATGAAGAAGTGAAGACAGCGGTGCATTCGTGGCTCAAAACATTTTTTGATAAGCGAATACAAATGCTTGTTGAGTGTATTAAAAAGCAAGAAGATGACGTTGAAAGATTTCATTTTCCAGAATGTAGTTACAACAACAACATGGTCTCCAATCTAATCATCTACATTTCTATAGGAGCTTTCTTACCAATTGTAGAGCATTTGACCAAACTAATACCTTATGGTGGATTATGGACTCAGTGTGGCTTTGCATCAATTGAAAGCAGTTTGTGCGACCAATTTTCATAGCTGGACAAGTCAGTGTGCTCTCTCGCAACGCAATTTACTGTCGTTGCGGAAGACATCATGTAAGTGACCACAGCAAAAGACCGAAGCACTAAAAAGAAACCATAAAAATGGATGATTTTTTTTTTCAATTAACGTGTGAAAACTGTTAATTGAATCTGAATCAGCAGAGGGAATCACATAAGAGTTTAAAAGGGCGAGATTCATTTGGTGGAAGTCATAAAATATTTAACACAAGACTAGTCTGCAAGTTTTTACTATAGAGCTCCACTCTGTAATGTAGAGAGTCCTTGCTGGTTTTTGACTAATGCTACAAAAGTCCTTATACCTGGGACATTATCCTTTAGTATTGTGTCCACGCCAAAAACAGCAGCCAAATTTCATGCATAACTCGTATACTGTCAGCTCAATTTTTATTGAGGGGAATCCAGATGATATTTAAGAGGTTCTATTTTAATATAAATATGCAATTTGCATTCTTGGGGAGTTCTGCATTCCATAAGGACTACGTATGGTCCATCAGCATTTTGCTTATTAAATTAGCTAATACATCATTTGTTGTACCTTGTGATGGAAATAAATGAAAAGCCATGATAGCTAGACATTTAGGGGATACTTGTTAGCTGTATATGTAACAAATCTAAATGCAAATTTACAGAATTAAAAATGAGTGAATTAAATACTGTGGTGCTACAGTACATGGGGTTTAGGAGCCACTACGGAGATATGCAGATACAGAGTAGTAGCTAGAAGAAGAAATAATATTTGTGGTTCAAAAGAAAAGCCTTGATGTTCTAAGGAGATTGTGAGATTGAATCCAAACAATGAAATAGCTACAGTATGTGTGGGCCTGGAGTCCAAGAAGCAAAAGTTGCCGAGGGGTGCCATTACTTTCTCCTTTTTTTTTTTTCAATAATAGCAACATGCATGCTAAAAAGTATGTTCTTTTCCCAGAGTGTATTCAACTGCTCTATGATATACAGTAGCATAACCAAAAAGGAATCTTCTAGTGACTTGGAAATGTGCTAGCTGTGACTGATGTTAGAGATGAGAGCTAGTTAGTGAGTGGGAATTGGCAAACCACTAAATTGGAAGGAAATGTGGTAAAAAAAAAAAAAAAATCATGGCCATTTTTGAAGTGTCAGCTAAGCTGTGATGTTAAAGTTTATTGCCCTCTCTTTCGATTTGAGTAGCTAGAGCCCTAGGTTTGTATGGCTTGGAATAATGGCCTGGGAGCGTTGCCAGAACGACCGCCAAATTGAAAGACGTCGCTATGAGGACTTCTAATACCACAAAGCTAACACCTACGAAGAGTATAATGGAAAAATATTCCTCTCGGCCAAAAATGAGAATGATAACGGAACTTTTTAAAGACACTATACTCTATACTCCAGAGTACAGGAACACAGTGTTGAACCTTTTGACCCAGATGTCCTCTATAGCTCCTGTTCCATTAAGTACACGTTTGTTAAATCGGTGTATATCGAGATTAATAATAGTATTGAATTATATTACTGGATGATATAATAGAGACTAATAATGTTGGAGTGCACTTGAAGTCAGGAGTCTTCATCAAGGCTGACCTACCTTCCACTTCCAGCAGTGCATCAATACCATGGACATGGAGATGAATTATTGAAACTGTTCATAAGGACTCTGAAAAGAAGGGCCCATGCATATTCATTTAGCCTCCCGTGTCAGCTGTTGAATTAGAAAGTCACAGGTACCGAAAGCGCGTCTTACGATGTCTCAATATGTCCGTCTAGTGAAAAACTATCGAGTACAACTTCTTTGTATGTTTTTTTTCTCTTTTACTTCATCAACATTCATTATTATGATATTCGCTTTCTTTCTCTTCTGTCCTGCTTTCTCAAGTTGATATTGAAAGTTCTTTGCCTTCAAATGTAAACTATGTTATTTGACAGAGATATAAGACTGAGATATGGAAACTAATAAAAAGATGAATGATGAATAAATATTACCTTTTCAACCCATGATTCAATTTCATGGATGGGGGAGGAAAAAAAAACATAACCCATATAAAAATTTACAAACTTGACTAAGCTCAACTTTACATCACATATTCATTAGCTCTGATTTAAGATCAGCGTTATGTTTGTCCTACCGAAGCTTAAAGAACACACCAGCATGAAAGCACCTGATTCCAGATCTGTTGTTCTTTTTTTTTTTTTTGCCCTGAAATGAAAGTATATGAACCCTTTTGTCTACAAGGATAAAGAATAAAAAAAAATAAAATAAATATAACACAGATCAGCCTGAGGGAGAAGAAAAAACACATTTGATTAGCTGAAAGAGTTGGATTTAAAAGAACAGACCAGCATGAAGTGATATATAGCGCTCAGCTGTTATAATGGCCTCTAAAGTGCACTACAGAAAAAAAAAATGGAACAGCTCTTAGAAAAGGTAAAAAAAAAAAAAAAGAAAAAAAGAAAGAAATGAAAATGTACCATGAGTGATTGCTAGATGGTGCCAAGTCAAGAAGATAGACAGGGCCAGTGGGTGACTTGCCGGAGTAAAGAACAAAAAAATAAAGACAGACAGAAAAGTTAGCGCTCTGACAGGAGTAAATAGAAAAGCCGAACAGAACAAGGTGAAGGATTTTCGGTGTTTATTTTACTTAAAGAAAAGAGGATTAGGGGTGATATTCTACCTTAAGAGCTTCCTTTTCTTTCTCTATGCGCTGGAACTCGAGATGCTCTTTGACCAGTGCTGCCTCCTTGCTCTTGATCTCTTCTGTGAGCTGACCGGTCTCTTGGCTCATGGACTTCATCTTGCGCTTCATATCTGTGATGTCATGCTGTATATACACACACACACACACACACACACACACACACACACACACACACACACACACACACACACACACATAGATTTATCCTTTTATCCTGGATCACGGTGGCTCGAAGTATATCGCAGGAGACAAGACAGAGAACATCCTAGACAGTGTGCC
>JAAGKR010001957.1:59626-107960 GCA_011419295.1 Clarias macrocephalus | reverse complement strand
GAGAGAGAGACACACACACGCACAGAGAGAGAGACACACACACGCACAGAGAGAGAGACACACACACGCACAGAGAGAGAGACACACACACGCACAGAGACACACACACGCACAGAGACACACACACGCACAGAGACACACACACACGCACAGAGACACACACACGCGCACAGACACACACACACACACACAGAGACACACACACACACACACACACACAGAGACACACACACACACACACACAGAGACACACACACACACACACACACACAGACACACACACACACACACACACACACACACACAGAGACACACACACACACACACAGAGAGACACACACACACACACACACAGACACACACACACACACACATAGACAGAGACACACACACACACACATAGACAGAGACACACACACACACACAGAGACACACACACACATAGACAGAGACACACACATACACACACAGACAGAGACACACACATACACACACAGACAGAGACACACACACACACACATAGACAGAGACACACACACACACATAGACAGAGACACACACACACACACACACACACACACACATAGACAGAGACAGACACACACACACACACACATAGACAGAGACACATAGACAGACACACACACACACACACACACACACACACATAGACAGAGACACACACACACACATAGACAGAGACACACACACACACACATAGACAGAGACACACACACTCACACATAGACAGAGACACACACACACACACATAGACAGAGACACACAGAGACACACACACAGAGACACACACACAGAGACACACACACAGAGACACACACACAGAGACACACACACAGAGACACACACACAGAGACACACACACAGAGAGACACACACAGAGAGACACACACAGACACACACACACACACACACACACATACACACACTCACATACACTCACATCCTGCGCTTTTTTTTTTATCGTAAATGCATTCTTGATCCATTTTAAGAGTTAAATGGTTCCCAGATGTTATAAAAAATTAACATCCTTAGTGCTGTTGCTGCTGAATGCATTGCATAGACCAACCAGTGTAGCTTACTGCAAGTGTGTGTTAATACGTTTGTGTGTGTGTGTGTATGGGGTACTTTGCGATAAACTGCAATCCCATCTATTCCACCTCATACCCAGTGTTCCCAGAATACCTTTCAAATCTAAAGGTTATATACTGTAAATGACCAAATGTGAGAAACGTATTAGCCAGTCATATTATTATATGATGTATAACATTTCCTGTTTTGAATTCCTTTTTCAACATTATGTTTAGTTTCCAATTACATCATAAACTAGTTTAGCAGTGTTAGCTAAGCTAGCCAGTCAACTAAATGTAGCACCGCTACATTCAAGTCAAACCAGGACTCGTGATGCGCTTTATGGCGAATGAAGGTCGTAAAACTGATCGATAACGATAATTGAAGTAAATTAATTTAGTGTAAATCTTTTGTCTCGCCAATCTACTGCCCAAGTTTCCACTTCAGCGTCGTACCAACTGCCTCATAAACGCAAAAGATGAAAAAGTTTATTTTAGTTTATTTATATAGCACATTTACTACAGCCACAAGATTGACCAAAGTGCTGTACATCCACATAAACATAATAAAAGAATAAAAGTGCACAACTACAGTCTAAGAAAGAGGGAAAAATAAAATAAAATAAATAAATAAGCACAGAAGCTTAATCAACTAAAATAAATAAAATAAAATAAAAAGCTATAATCTATTTACAAAAGAAGGAAGCAGTGCTAAAGATTACATAATATGTATTTTGTTTTTAACAATTTGTCAATCTAGTCCAATTTTATAACTGATTATCAAGCCTGTTTCTAATGGAGTTCAAGCCGGCGTTTCGGACGTAATCAAGGCCCCGACATACTGAGAGTAAACTTTCTACCTTCGTGATATCCAAGCACTCGTGAATCACTGGATAAGTGCATTAGTGTAGCAGGGGATTGTATAGAGAGAAATAAAGGGAGGTTTTTTTATTTGTTTAATTGTCATAAAGATCAGATCATTTTCCTGTCTGTTTTATATTGTTGTCTCAGGAAACTCTCTCTCTCTCTCGTTGCAGTTTTTGCTCCTCCTGGGCTGTTTTGCACTCTGCTGGTCCCTGTACTACATGCTGGAGCTTATACTCGCCCACATACACTGGCAGGGACTGCGGCACGCAGCTGGCTACACAAAAGATGGACCGTTTGTTGAAATGCAGCCACTGATGGACATAGAGTGGACTTAGAGGCCAAAATGTGTCTCGTAGGAAACTATGAGGACACATAGCACTCAGGTGGGGGAAGCAAAAAAAAAAAAAAAAGACAAACAAACAAACCAGGAAGTCATGTGTCTAACGCACCTTAAACGAGCCGAACTAGTCCGTGTGTCGCACATCGGCCAGTTTCAAAGCGCTCAGTCCTGAACTCTAAGGTGTGTAGCTGTGATGTATATTAGGGTTTCGTGGACCTTTCAGCGCATCCAGCGATGTGCTTTTCGTGTTGGTTCTGAAGCTGCACACTGTTCCATTGGGGCACATCTGGGTCTAATTATGTATTTAAACAATGTACTGGCAAGAATCGAAGTGTTTACAGCAGGAGCAGAGACAAAATTACTTGATATTGCTGGTACTGTGGATAATTCTCTCTTAAGTGTGGGTGCATTGTGTATGAGTGAACTTTGAATGAAGTGTGTGTGTGTGTGTGTGTGTGTGTGTGTGTGTGTGTGTGTGTGCGAGCACTGTTTTCAGATCTGTCTCAAAGAGAAGAAAAGTTGTATATTTTTATTAAATTATACATTTTTGCCAGTTTTGTTCTTTAGATTTATATAATGACTTGGTCAGGTTAAACCAATACATCCAGCATTTTTTTTAATTTTTTTTTTTTTTTTTTTTTTGCCCAAAGCTTTAATGTTAACAATGGGAGCAACGAACAATTAATTTGGCAATACGTGTAATATAGAGATATTTCTATGACATAACAGATGCCTTTTGAGACGTGTGACTTTTTACTGAGGTGAAGTGTTTTACTTGTTTGACAATCCAAAGACAAAATTGTGATCAACAGCTGGTCTGAATAAAGACAATAATGTCGTTAAGGCTGAGTCTCTCCTCCTAATTATTACTGTACCTGAAGGATAACCGTAGAAAGCAGTAGGATGGTTGCTTATGTGAATATGAACACCATATTATTTTTGAAGAGGTGGAACGCTACAGGATATAAGATATTATTATTTTTCCATCAATTGTTCGCATTGAAACCAAAAAAGGGAGCTGTTGCAGTGTGGTGACTGAAGTAACACAAAATATACAGGTGTATTATGTTAAAATCCATAGTGATTAAGAGGGTCAAGCAATAAAGGGTTAAAAAATTACTGATTACTGACTAGAATACAGAATCACTGGTGTTTATCAGGCAATCGCTCATCATGTGAGTCAATATCACACGATGAGCGATGGCCTGAGTGCTGATATCAGCACAACCTCAAGTGTGATATTACTTTTTTATACAGCAGTTCCACAAACACCATTTATAATTTGTTTTATTTAACCAGTTATTTTGATCCACTTACTCATATCCTTCCACTCCTGGACCGCCACTGGTGGAGCTGGTGACCAACTGTTAGTGTAATTAACCTGTGAAAGTAGGTTTACATTCTTACCAGTACTGTTTAACCAAAAAACTGAGGAGAGGGTGGATGTATGGTGGTGGATTCTACAGTTGATGTCTAACTAATGAATGTAATGTCATCGACAGCTGGCTTGTACAGTCGATGGTCCATACTGTAGATGTGGACAAGGTATTTCATTGTGTCGCCTGCCTTGTGAAGTGTAGGCGACACACATGGGGCTCACCGTCCATGGTCTCACATCGAAGTCACACTTTTCCCTCTATCCACATCTTCTCCTAAGCCATTGATGCGAATTTGACCAAACCTTCACAGAAGACTTTATTAGAATGCCTGTTAAGTGGGCTGGTGATTCATGTCTTCCTTGGAAGATTGAGAAATTGTGTGAAAATTATAGTTTTATCAGTGAGCAGCCTGTAGTCAAAATGTTCTTTCTACTGTGGACAGTCTTCAACTTTACAGAATCCTCCCACACACGGCCCGAAATAAAGTAAATGTATCCGAATATAGAGTACTACATATTGAATGATGGCTGTAAAATTATATTTTAGTTATAATATTTATAACCTGTCCCTGTATACAGGATAAAGTGGTATAAACGGTGAGTGAGAAAAGGTCCTCAAAAAAAGAAGCATTTCATTGATGATAATTAAATGATTAGTTCCAAGAAACAGAAATAAAACCTCCTTCTTTAGACATCTTTTAATTAGACAAAATACAAAAATACAAGGCTGTTCCTATGCGGTGTCTCAGAAAGGGGGGGGGAAAAACAGCCTTACATTTTAGAAATTCCAATCTTCCAATAACTTGTTTCAGCATACCTTTATTTGCATTAGAAGGTTGACCAAGTACAGGTTCGGAAAAAAATGAAAAGTGTTATCACAGACGTCCAAATGATTAAAATCTTCTGTCAGTCAGCTACCTCCTTTATTACATTGGTACTAAAATCACTTAAACCGTCAGGGGACAAAAAGAAAACAAACTTCATCATCGAAACTTTATCAAATTTACATCATCCGTGTGCTGTATTTTGGGGATTCTTTCAACAACTACTTACTCATTGTCCCAAGATGTACAACAGAGTTATTGGTTTGTTTCTGTTTTCGTATGTGAGATGTGTATGAGCACATGAGTGTTTATGTCCTTATGCTTTCGGTAAATGGTTGATTTGATAATTTGGCACATGTTTAGAGTGGTAAAGGGGGACTGGAAAGGGGTAGATTAGGTTTAGAAGTGAGTGGATTTAAGGGTTTAGGATCTGTCTGGGTCTACCGTAGCCTGTCATTCCAGCTTGGGATGCCCCTTTGTTGGAGCCCATCTGCAAGCCGATAACGTTCTTCCCCGATTTCAGCTGGTCGTCGGAAAAGTCCCTCCGGTTCTCCTGCGCTTTCCTGTAACAGGCAGAGGACAGCAATGCTGGACACATCTTCTTCATGCATGCATCATTATACAGTAAACACAGATGTATATATTTATATACACTAATGCAGGAACGTTGATGCTTTCAGGTTTGCCGTTTTCTCGGGAAAGCCATGAAGGTTCAACGTCAAGCAAGGTTTCTGTTTTTGAAGAGATTTTAACCTATACTGTGTAAAGCTTTTAATATGCTTGGTGCTGTTGACTAAAGTAACCCAACTAGTTTTGTTTATTAGTTATGAAAGAATAATATAAATTGTCAGTGTTTGACCATCACAGTAGGGGCGGCACCATCCCAATACGAAGAACCCCAAATTAAACCATGAATGTATGGTAAACTCTGATGGTTTAAAACTCAAAACCTTAAGCCTAGTAATGTGTATGTTCCCTTTGTGCTTCCAGGGCATCTCTGGCCCCTCTGGGATTAAAAACAGACCCCTCTGGGGGGGTGCTGTGGTGTTTGGCACCGGAACGGTAGCGGCTGATCCTTGGGTGTCATGGGTTGTGGGTCAGGTCTCCATGGATCGGACTTGTTTGTCCGGCGCATTCCATGGATGTTCAGACGGATTGGGCTCTGGGGAGCTTGGAAGCCAGATCAACAACCTTGAACCCTTTGGCTGCTAAGCCTCCACCACGGCAGGCTGTGATGCACTGGGTGTTCTGATGCCTTTCTATCATATTGGCTTTTCTGTGGGATCAGACCACACGGGCCGGCCTTTGGTCCGCACAGGCATAAATGAGCCTTGAGTGCCCATGATCCTGTCAGCAGTTTACTGGTATATAATTGATGATCATGGTTATTCGATTCACAAGGTGGTGATGTTAATGCCATGGCTGATCGGTGAATATCGCAGCTACTTACTTGAAGAACCAGTCGGGGTTTCCACGGAAAGTGCCGTCGTCCTTTGTGACTGCAATGCTGCCGAGGGCCATCAGTGTTCTTTGCACCGCAGCCAAATCTTTTCCTTTAAGCACAGAAAATTATAGTTTCTTACTTTCGTACAAGCAGTTAAATACCTTCTGATAACGTCTGTGCACCGCCTGGTGGGACTTCATCTAGTTGTCTTAAATGAAGCATATTACAAACCACATATTAATTGACTCACCCTCCCAAAGATCGACAGTTTGAAACATGTCGGTTTTAGTCACGCCATATGCCTCTGCAGCATTAAGGAACTGGGACACCTGCTCCATCTGTTTGAAGGCCATTGGTGAGCTTTGGATCTTTTTTACGGGCTTGTCTCCATCATGGAGACTGTTGATGAGCTCGCTGAGGACCTGAGAGACACCAAGAAGAGGATTACAAGTGTTGGATTTTACACAATAGTTTAAGAATTTAAGCATGGCCAACGTCTGTTTGGTACAGAAGCTAGGCAGAGACAGGTTACTTCTGAACCAAAGAGCAGGGGCAAGAGTACTCTCTTGTATTTGGTTGTCTTTTTTTTCTTTGCTCAGTTTGTCCAATATATTGGGTAGACTATACTTTGCCATAAATACAGGAAACAAGGAAACCTAGTAAGGCTATTTTAACAATACACAAACTTTATTTGCAAACTGGCCTCCATCCATAGCTTCTATTATCATCTCTGAGTATCAACCAGGTTTCTTGCTTGAGGTCTTTAAACCCATCAGCAAGAGGGACATGATATCACTCACACATCCATCTTTCAGCCATTCCTGGAATCCATGCTTGCCATCTGCAGGCTTCCCCACTCCAGAACCGCACTGGGCCATGATCCACTCCACCAGACGTTGCTCAAGCTCGGGGTCATACTTCTTATCGATCTTGTCCTGTACCTGGCGACTCAGTCCATACGATGGGCCTTTGTTGGCCATGGCTGGGGTTCCCTGCTCCATGAAAGAAAGAAAAAAATAGCATGCAAATGGTAATTATGATTAGAAGAACAAATGTGTGCTGCTTTCTAGGGCTGCTTCTGAGCTTAACCTGTTTAAAGTTGGAGTTTGACCTACTAAACCCATAGTATGAAGCTTAAAAGAGAAAAAGCAAAAGATTCCTGTACAATTTCTTCTTGATTTCAAACTTACCTCACACTGCATCATGAAAAGCAGTTAAAATTGCACTGAATCTAAATGGTACAATCAAGTATTTGCACATTTTAAACTGGTGTGTCATGAGCAGTGTCCTAGTCTATCATCGACTTCTTTATAAACTTATGACTTTAAGCCACAAGCCAATCCCAAACCAGTGAAAAACAGCCAACAACCAGTACTGTGGACACAAGCTGCCACGTAAAAGAAATCAGCGCAATCGTGACATCATCATACAAACTTATTCCCAAGTCATGCATAGAATTAAGCCAATTTCAAGCAGCCTTTAAGAGTCATCATCCGAACACAGCTGATTTATTTCTTTTTTTCTTTCAAATAATTATTGAAAGAGTTAACAAGAGCTGAAGGACTGTGACAAATGAAGCTCTAAAGGCTGCACAAGCACATTTGTAATATTCTCAGTGCCAAGCCAACACACAGTAGCATCGCCATAGAGTCAGCAGCACTGTCACCTGTGCTGCCATCTTGATGTCTGGACACCACCACGCTCTGGGCCTGGAGGTTAGAGGTAAGGCAAGAATAAGCAAGTCAAACTGTCAAACAAAGAGATCGTACACACCCTGGTTAAGAGAGAAAACCCTCAACACCTTTGATGTTCACACTGCACAGGGCATGACATCGCTCGGCCCCGCGTTCTCCAAAACACACACAGGAACTCCACCTAATGAAATCCCTCCCATCCTGTCTGGCGATATTAAACTCTTTTTCTCTTATGTACTATATAACACCATGCAACAATGACATTTTCCAATAACAGCGTGTCTTTCCAAAGGTAACACAATTTTTGGGGGTTTGTTTGTACGTTCACTTAAGCTATAAAAGCTACGTATAGCATCTTACAAAAGTACTAAAACTGGAGACTCCTTCCATAAACGTGAACAAAGACCTGCATTATATTGTATGAAATCCCAAATGATTGAGTTGTTTATATACCTGTATATAAACCTGCAATTAGCCTCGCAGCTTGCACTGTTAAACAGGATGGGGGAACATTCCTTAATACCCCCCCCCCCCCCCCCCAAATGTTGAATCCGTGCAGAAAATTCTGTGGAGTGACTGAACACTTGGAATGATGTAATGACATCATCACTGATCACTGAATGGCAGCTGGAATGCTGTGGGTATATCTTTATCATCTATGCCTACTGCTCTCAGTTCTACTACTGAGCTACTGCTTGGCCATTCCAGTGATTTCCGCCAGAAACGGTTCCTTAAAGCGATATCGCAGGGGAAAAAAAAAAAACATTTGGTTGAGTGTTGGTTTTATGGCGAACCCGAAGAAGCTTTAAAACGCTTATATGGCATCGCAGAGACCCGTTATGCATTTAGATTTAGACTTCCTGATTACATCTGTTGATGCGCAAGGTTCCTGCAAACCATCCAAGATAAATCTTTGGGGGTCTGGTGGTAAAGCCTTCCAAGGTTTACTTTAACAAGTGTGTTCTGTATACCACATGTCTAGTGGTGATGACTGAGTCTTTGAGAGCCTGTGAGCCCATGTGTGTGTGTGTGTGTGTGTGTACAAGAATCAGCACTGACAGTCAATAAATTGGAATGAGCCTTGGTGGTGGATGAGCTCCTGGTTAGGGCCTTTTATGGCAATTATTTGTATTTGTGATGAAACGCTGTAGACAGCTAGAGTGTGTTACGAAAGTAGCCGAACCAGAGATCTGCCACGGTTGCCTGCATCATACGTTGAAGTCTAAAATGTCAAGAAGTAAAGGTTTTACTTTAGAGTTGAGCAAATGTGTTTCTAATTCCCCCAACAACAAAAAAAACACACACACATCCGATACTTTTTTGTGGTTAACCATCCAGACTCACTGGAGTGGAATTCCAACAACGTACCATAGTTTTGCTGTTTGTTTGTTTGTTTGTTTGTTTTTTCTATACAAGTCTTCAAAAGCTTTTTAAATCATGTCACGACAGCACAACACGATGTCAGACTCCGTAAGAACTTGTGAGGACCAGCAGACTTGCGAAAACGTTCAACACCGACGTTTGACCGACCTGGCTTTCTTTAACTTCTCATGAACGTTCATGATGTCACCCGATCCACGGAGTCAAAAACTCTCACAACACAAGAATCCGTGTTTGTTTTTGTTTTTTTTGAAATGAGGAAAAGAAAAAGACATACTCACTGTGTATGAGTTTTAGGATGAAGGTCCTCCGCACGGTTCGGAAGGAGCGTTTGTTAGGAAGTATGCGCGTGTGGGTCTCTGGGCGTGGGTATTTTATGCAGCGCCAGGAGAGTCCTCCCTCTGAAAAGAGCAGACTTAAAACAAGGAGAGCTGCAATGACTTCACCATTAGAGAACTAGCCACACAGAGGATGGAGAGAGTGAGGGAGAAAAGGAAACTGTGGCCTTAAAAGGACATGGCCTTTTTCCTCTAAGCCTTCCTCTTCAGCAGGCACTCCCTCCCTCTATCCACATTGCACTTTACCTCTTTTTTTTTTTCACCTCTTCTGTTGGAAGAAGGGAGGCCTTATTTGGAAAGAGGTCGGGAAGTAGAGAGGACTTCAGCCAAGAGGCTTCTGGTTTGGTCATGGAGAGGAATTCTCTGAATACCACACCGCACCACTTCATCGGCTTACGCCAGGAAGGAATTGAGAACGAGGCAGGCATGTACGGCCTGGGATAGATGGAAAGGACGGGTAAAAAGGCATGAAGGGAACATACGAAGGCCGAAGAAGAGAATCAGAAGGACGGGTTGCAGAAGGAAGAGAACGTGTGAGCAGATCCATGGGTGAGGAGAAAGTGTGATTTATGTTATACAAGGAAACATGGAAGGAAGACTGAAGACACGATTAAGATGAACCGTAGATGACTACTGTTGAGACGGTTACTAACAAGACCATTTATGTCCGGGATACTCCCACCTTGTGCAGCGATGAAGAACAAGTAAGAGATGCATTCCAGTGTGCTGGAATTTCACAAGTAGAAACTTTTGGTTGCAGGGGGGGAGAAACAAAACTCATTTCGGAGAAAAACAAGAACATAAAAACAATCAAAGACCATTTGGAGTAACGTCCAAAAACATTCCCCTGGTGCTCCCTCCCCAGAGTGGCTGAAATTACTCATCATGTGACTGCCACTTGGGGATAGTCATGGCGTGACGCTAAAAAAGATAAGACTGACTTCCTCGAATGTTGGAAGTGTGACCTGTCATGCTGCTTAGCAAGGAAACTGTACATATGAGATATGAAAATCTCATATTCTAGACGAAAAGCGCAAAAACAGCAGCTGGAGAACACTGACAGATGGAAAGCAGTTGTGCAAATTTACCCTCAGGACTCGAATGCTTGCCATGAGTCAAATTACCACATAGACTTTGTAGTCATCTAATTTCAGCATGTTACTCCTTTCCACTTGATTAAAAGATCAGGTTCAGATATTTATCCATTCAATCAAGCAGTTAAAATCTCCATCTATCTATTCATTCATTCATTCATTCATTCAGCCAAGCAACCAAAAGAGCAATCATCTGCATATCCATTAATATGAACCACAAAATAGATATCCATTAATAAATTTGTTCATGCAAGCAAATATCCATTTAGTCGTTAATTCAGGCAATCGCCTAACTATCCAACCGTTCATTCATCCATTCATACACTGATCAGCTGTACCACAAAAACCACCACCAAGTTGACAACATTGATCACCAATTAAGTACCAGTAAACTGGTGATATGCTCTCACACTTGCCCGCAGGAACCAAAGTCCAGCCCGTCCCTTCGGATGCCATTGCAAAACGCCAATGCAGAACTAACCAAAAATATTTATCTGATCATGAAGAAAATGCACCAGAACATCTGATCAATGTACCACAGTTTTGGCAGCCTTGGGGTCTTTGCCTGCCGCGCCCTGTGTGTGGCAGACAAAGACTCCAAGGTTGCCAAACTGGATTCCAAATTTCCCAGATCTACTGAGGCCCCACTGTCCTGGTGCCAGACACCACAGCACACTCCCAGAGGTCTTGTAGAGTCATGTCCCAAGGGGCCAGAGCTGCCCAATTGGCACAAGGGGAACCCAAATCTCTTAATCCATCTATCCAAGCATACAATCAGGCAAACATCCATCCATCCATCTGTACAATCAACGCACTATCCATCCATCCGACTATCACTAGTCACTAATTCATGATTTATTGATTCGTCTATCCAAGAAATCATTAATAAAATCTGTCCAATATTTCGAGCCTACATTAATATGAAATCATGTTGGCTTGTTTCCTATAAATCAACATTTAACCTCCTAACTGTTTTCTAAACACATCATCTTTGCATACACTATATTGCCAAAGTATTCACTCACCTGCCTTGACATGCATATGATCTTCATAAGGTTTAGGAGTGTGTGTATGGGAATTTTTCACCATTCTTCCAGAAGCGCATTTGTGAGGTCAGACACTGATGTTGGACAAGAAGGCCTGGATTGCAGTCTCCGCTCTAATTCATTCCATGTCTCCTATGTGCTTTGTGCACTGGTGCGCAGTCATGTTGGAACTGACTGGTGGAAAGGACCATCCCCACACTGTTCCCACAAATTTGGAGCATGAAAATGTCCAAAAAGACTGAACCATTAAGAGTTCCTTTTATTGGAAGTAAGGGCCGAGCCCGACTCCTGAAAAACAACCCCATATCAGGTCCAACGTGACTGCGCACCCGTGCACCAAGCAAAGTCCATGAGCATGTTTACTGTGGAAGAGCTTGACTGGCACTTGACACAAAGACCTGACCTCAACCCAACAAAACACCTTTGGGATGAATTAGAGCAAAGACTGCGACCTTGTGAAAAGCCTTCACAGAAGAGTTGAAGCTGTTATAGCTGCAATGGGTGGACCAACATCATATGGATTCAGAATTGGGTGTTACTCAAGTTCATATGCATGTAAAGGCAGCTATATACAGTATAATATAATACAGAGGTGGTGTAGTGGTTAGTACCGTCGCCATGCACCTCCAGGGTCCGATTTCGATTCCCGGCAAGGCTCGATTCCTGTCTCTGTGTGCAGTTTGCATGTTCTCCCCATCCTTGGTGGGTTTCCTCCCACAGTCCAAAGCCATGCAGATTAGGCTAATTGGCGTTCCCAAAAATATCATATTTTCTATTTTCTTATTAACCCAGTTGGTATACATACCTTGTTTAAACATGTATATGTTTCTGTGTATTGAGAGACAACATTCTTTTAAATGTATACTGCATTTCGGAATTGATGATGTTGCTACGTCATCATCTATACAGTAGATTTACATTTATATACGAAAACATTTTCACATCCTTTTTACTACTCGAGCTGTAGAACTATCCCATTGCAAGAACCCAAACCTAGTTTTGCAACCCCAGTTCGCTAAAACATTCTGACTCAACAACGAGATTTGTCTAGGAAATATTATGTCCTGTTCAAGCAAGATCCAAAAATCAGCAGTCTGTTTTTACAGGCTCGTTCTGTTACCAAGGAGAGAAGGGAAAAATACTCTATTTATTTAGCATGTGACTATACACATATTTTTTTTATAGCCATGAAAAAAAGCAGTTCTATTTTTGCACAAACCGCAGTTTCTTGGTTCTTGGTCCTTAAACATGATCAACATAAAAAAATAAAAAATAAAAGAAATTGCTATGTTCTTTTTCGATTATAAATTTTCTCATTCTGTGAACAGATGGAGCGAAAGAAAGGCTTGTGATCAAACCTTCTAAAGAAACTGAAAAACGAATCACACAAATGATGTTCATGATTCAGTTTTAAATCTATAAAGTGGATATAGTGGTTAGCCCTGTCACCTTGTGGCTCCGGGTTCGAATCCCACCTGGGTTCAGTTCCCACTTTTGTCTGCATGTTCTCCTCAAGTTTCCTTCTGGTGCTCCGGTTTCCTCCTACACTTCAAAGACATGCAGATTAGGCTATGTGTGTGTGTGTGTGTGTGTGTGTGTGTGTGTGTGTGTGTGTGTGTGTGTGTGTGTGTGTGTTCCCTGCAATGGATTGGCACCCTGGCCATGATATACCCCGCCTTGTGCCCTATGTTCCCTGGGATAGGTTCCACCCCACCCCGTGACCCTGGTATACAGGATAAAGTGGTATAGACAGAGTGAGTGAGTAAAATGTAAACATGGAATAAAACACTTGGGGTTGAGTTCTCGGGTTTCCTCAGTGTTCTCTGGTTTCCTCCCACATTCCAAAGACAGGCAGCGTAGGCTAATTGGCGTTCCCAAATTGCCCATAGTGTGTGTGTGTGTGTGTGTGTGTGTGTGTGTGTGTGTGTGTGTGTGTGTGTGCGTGCTTGTGAGGGTGTACCCTGAGTCCCCTAGGATGTACAGTATATGCACACGTTCAAGTCAAACCGGGACTAATTCATTTTCTTGAGGAGTAAATTACCCATGAGCCCTTTTGGCTGCTCGTATTTGTGGCAGTACAAATACTCTCTAGGTTTATTGTTGTTTTATGCTCGTTCGTCTTCATCATTCTGCGGCAACCTACTGCATATCGTCGCTCCTGCTGTTTTTTCCCTCATCAAGCAAGTCCTGTGGCTAACCACCAACCTGTGTTTGTGCTCTTTAAGTGTTAGTTGGGCAAGTAAAACTTCCTCGCCACTGCCGAAGTATAATAGCTCACAGGAGAAACGGATATCTGTGTCTGTAACAAAATGTCAGCTCCGATTAAACACTATTATCCAGAGGTCTATGAATTACCGCAGCACATGTTACTAGCGGGGCTAATTTTGCTGCAAACTTGAATGTTTACGTCTCAAGCAGCATGTCACAGCTCCAGGGTCTCCCTGGTTCAACCGTGAGCTCGGGTCACCGTCTGGGATGTTCTTTACTCTTTCACTTGGGTGTCCTTTGGATGCCAAAAACAAGCACGTTGCCTGCAGCGAATTGCCTCTGGATGTTAACGAGTGTGCAAATATTTACATGGCAACCCATTCGGTGGTGAAGACTGTCGCGGCGCTTCCAGCTTTTCTGGGGCAGGCGAACTGCATATCCACTTCAACCCTCGGTCATGGGTGCGTGGTAACAGGCAAATATGCATAAAGAAGGCGTATGCAAAGGTTAACATATTCATGCACCATCGTCTGATTGCAAAAAAATTTCATTGTGATTTCGAGTAAGGGATCATAAATAAAATCTCGCATGTATATTCAATCTTAACAAAAAAGGTGAACAAGGAGCTTAATTAGGGGGGAAATGATCAGAATAACTTAATTTAATAACTTGCTGGGTTTTTTTAGACATCTAGAGCCACATCTCATTTCATGTGACTCGCCCTGTGTGGTTTGAATAAGAGTGAGTTATTGCCATCTATTGGAGACTAAACACACTGCATGCTGTCCAATTATTTCTGAATCATAATCATTTCCGACAATGACACTTGGGTTTTGGCTTGGGTGGTTAAAATCGAATCTACTACGAGAGGCCTTCAAGTCAAACCGGGACTCTTGGTTGCGCAGAATAACACAACGCGGTTCTAAGAATAAAAACTTCCTTTATTTCTCTATTTGATCCCCTGCTACACCAATGCACTCATCCCAGCGTTTCACTAGCGCTTGGATAGCATCAAGGCAGAAAGTTTTCTCAGTACATCGGAGCCATGATCTGAAACGCCGGCCTCCCAGGAACTCCTTTAATGGCCCAAACGTGTGAAAATGGCTTGGAGTGGAATGAGGTCAGGGCTGTACAGGAGGATGTGGCAATAACTCCAGGCCGAGTTCCTGTAATAAGTTCCTGTAAAGTGGTGTTGGTGGATGATCGTGTGTACAGTTCCCACAGACAGACACAAGCTGACGACGAGTCAGTTAAAAAAAATTTTTTAATGCAAATCGAAAATTGTCATGTTAAATGAACTGTAACTGATAGGCTGCATACATTTACAGCCTGATCTAAAAAGAAATAATCATCCTTATCTTCACTTCATCATATCATTCTACAGTAAATATTTGACCATTGATAAAAACATTTAAATAATTATCTGATATGCATCTAAATTACAACTTCTATTTACAGTATATAAGTCCATTTATACCAGAATCCCCTGATTGCATATAGTACAAGTCTTAAATATCACAATACCTAATAGTAATATTTAAATTATATTACTACCACTACTTAACTAATAATATCGTCTAATAATATGCTGATGCAATCTTGTCTTCTGTGGATAGACCTCAAACATTCTGTAATCTTGTGTACATCACTTTATAATCTGTAGTCCTTCGGAAAAACAGAGATTTTACATTTTAATCCAAAGACCGTGTTTCAATTAAAATAAATAAAATTGAATTGAATTGAAGTAAAAATATTTTTAAAGTTTTTTTTTAACCTTTATGATTTGTAAATGTTCCATAAGAAGCATATGCCATTCCATATATCAACCACCAGATGGCGGTAATCTGCAATTTATTTCACTTTAAAGCATTCTATCCATTTATCCATCTAGGAACCTCTGTAGTCCAACTAGGCCCCGTGGAGGCCAATGGTGACCATTCCCATTTGTACGACTGTGATAGGACCTCCGGTCAACATTCACACTCTCATTCATACACTACGAGCAATTTGGGAACGCCAATTAGCCCAATCTGCATGTCTTTGGACTGTGGGAGGAAACCCACCAAGCACGGAGAGAACATGCAAACCCCTGGCAAACCTGGAGGTGTGAGGCGACGGTGCGAACCACTAAGCCACTAAGCTTTAAAGCGTTAAATGTTTTTCATTTTCATGTAACAAATTAAAATGTTGGATAACTGCATACATCGCATTTGTATGAATCTTCTTCTTCTTTTCTTTTTTTTTTCTTTTTTTTTTTTTTTGCAATGAAGGGGATAAAATAACAAAAAAAAAAAAAGCAAAACAATAATACAAATTCCAAATCAAATAAAGCATGCAGGGAAGAATAAAATAAAATATGCCTCATTTGGAGCAGTCCAACTGTGCAGATGGACCCAGAATCCTTAATTAACAAAAATGGCTTTTAGTGGGGGGAAAGAAAAAGCTGGGGGGGGGGGGGGGCAGCAAAAATAATGAGCTAGGTTTTATTCTCCACCATATTGGGGAGGAGAGGCGAAATATGTGCCAACCTGTAAGCCAGAAAAGACAGCTGTGCAGATGCAACTGCAGAGACACAAAGCGCATTAAGAGTCTGAATTTACAAAATGCGATTCAGTATTCAAAAAAAAAAAAAAAACTACAAATACACCTAAGAGCGAGGATTGAGATGGCTCATTCTGATGCAGCAATGTAATAGATATTATAGTTTTTTACGATCCAGTTACAGACAATTCATAGTTACATTTACAGAAATGAATTTTGGCCAAAGTGTGATTTGTAAGTAAGCGTATTCACGAAATAGCAGATTAAGATACTATTATTTAAGGTCACGCATCATCTAAACCCAGACCCTTGAGGTGTAAGGTGACCGTGCCACCCCTAGATTTATTTATTTCCCAATTTTTAATCTACTGTACACGAGTCCCTATTTGGTTTTGCAGAGGTCTTTGGAGCATTTCACAGCATTAGCTTTGATTACAGCGAGCATTTGCCATGGCAGCCAATGCAACATTACTTTCCGTCCGGAGATGCATTAACTTTTAGCCGACATCTTGTATCGATGACGGGAGACGCAAAACACTCCATAAAGTCTTCTCCATCACATCCCACAGACTTTCAACTGTGTCAAATCCATGTGTGAAAATGATTCCTCGTGCCCCCAGAACCACTAGTTCACATTATTTCAGCCTGATGAATCTTGTCATGCCATTAAGGAAGAAAAAAAAAAGAAACTATGATACCCTGGTCCTGAGTCTAGACCTGAGCAACTGAAGCAACCCCAGATCATAACACTGTCTCCAGAGGCTTGTACAGTGGACACTATGCCATGATGGGTGCATCACTTTATGCGCTTCATAGGCTCAATCTGGACTCATCAGATCTTTTTCCATCACTCCGAAATCCAATCTTTATGCTCCCTGGCAAATTCCAGTCTTTTTTATGGACAGCTGTTTAGTTCCAATCCTGTGAGTTCCCATGACATTGTGTGCGTATTGTGTGGAACTGCTCTTACTTTCACTATTAAACATACTGTAGCTCTGGTTTCTAATGACAATAATGTCTGAAGTAACCTCTGATTTCATTCATTCATTATCCCCCCCCCCCAGATGAGGGTTCAGGACTGACCTTCCAGGTTTTTAATCATATAGTGAACAGTTCTTAATTGAATTCCAGTCATTCCTGTAATCTCCCTAGTTGTTTTCTTTGCTTGATGCAGGCCAAACCACATATGAAACATATTAATAACTGCAGTAATTATCTAATCAACAGCTCTAGAATATTTTCTTCTTTAATTCCAAATGGTGACTTTTTCTAACAAAGCACTGTATCTTTATCCATCGGACATTTTCCAAACATATAAGAGTCAAATCTAGAAAGAATGTTGAAACGTATGTATTTTTAATATTTAATTGCATTGCAGTTTGTTATAAACAATGGTGACAATAGTGGTTATAATATATTGTACATCTCTGGCAAAGAAATAAAATAAAAATATTTTTTTTTAAAATTTAGTAGCTCTAATAGCTAACACATATTGAATTAGATATTTGAGCTGATCTGATTTATTTCTGATATATTGTAATCATTTTACAATAATCAGAACTCGTCCTACATACATTACTGTAAACCACAGATAGCAATGCGATAACATATGGCCTTCCAAGACAGTCCAACTCAGTAAATAGCAAAAGCACCAAAATGTCCTAGTCAGACTGTATGAGTGTAACACGACAGTGAATATTAAGCAGAACGGATCTGCGCAGTGAAAGTTTTTTCCCTGGGTGTGATTGAGAGACACACTGAGGCACGGTCTGAATGTGGTTTAGTCCTGAGTCACCGTCCATCCTGATCAGGATAAAGCGTTTACTGAATATAAACCAATAAATATGGATAAATTACTAAAATAATAGTAATGCAATGATGCAATGCGTTAAAAGCATGAACAAAGAACAGAAGCGTGTTGATTCTCAGGAGCCACATGAACATCTGCGAACATGTAGGTAACTGCATTCTTCAGCTGATGTTTATAAAGTGGTTAGGCAAGACCAGACAGATTCTGCATAGACGCCTTTGCCCTTAGGGTACAACGTTCAGCTTTTTTTTTTTTTTTCCAGATTTTGCTTACAGTCACAAACCACACCCTGCAAAACACAACGGCATGCAGTGATTACCATACTGTAGCATCAGATCAGTTTTACTTTATATCTAATAAGGTAAAATAATGGTACATTGATTTCCAGTTTTATAATGAAATGTGTTGTATAATGAAATGTTAATTTACTAACATGACAACCTTAATTTTAAGATTTAAACATTAAAACAGCTGCTTCCAGACATTATATAATAATAATAATAATAATAATAATAATAATAATAATAATAATAATAATAATGATAATAATAATAATAAATGTTGTACCACATTGCTGTTGAATTCTCGAATCGGATTGGTCCAAAGAGAAGGCGCTGATTCATTTTTCATAACGGAAACTCTGTCAGTCCTTGCAGCTCTAATTCAGATTAGATGTGTAGTTAAAATTTCAGTAGTAGCAACTTTATAATGGCCGTTATGGCGAATATACAACATAATCCATCCGTTGCTTTAGGAACCTCTGTAGTCCAGCGAGAGATGGTGGAGGCCATTTGTATTTATTTTCATTTTTATGACCGTGGTAGGACCTCCAGGAAACATTCATACACTAGAGGCAATTTGGGAACCAACAGTAAGTCTAATTTGCATGTTTTTGGACTTGGGGAGAAAACCGGAGAACACGGAAGAACCCACCAAGCATGAGGAAAACTCAATCTACTGAGGAATAGCAAGTAGCAATGGGTACCTGGAGATGCAGGGTAACAGTGTGAACCACTACGACACTGTGCCGCCGTCCTACAATGCCCAGAAGTAACCTGTCTCATAAATGTTCCATAATATTAAATGTTTAGAAAAAATCTAATCTTTTACCATTGTTGTAAAAAAATTCATACATTGTGGAAAATGATCCACTTCGTCAATTTTTTTTAGCATAACCCATCGTTTTATTTATATTTTTTATTTTAACAATTTCATTAGGAAATATCATAAATATCTATAATATATTGTAACATCATTCAATTGTACTTTGACATTATTCATCATGGTATTGATTTTACAAGGGGTGTTCAAGGCAAACCTTTTGATTGTGCAGAATAACAGAAGGCAGTAGTGAGAGTCAAAATGACCTTTATTTCTCTATATAATCCCCTACACTGATGCTCTCATCGCAGGGTTTCACTAGTGCTTGGATACCTGCTTCATCTTTGAAACGCTGGCCTCCCAGGAGCTCCTTTACCGTCCCAAACATCTTGAAATGGCTTGGAGTGGAGTCAGGACCGTACGGAGGATGTGCCAATAACTTCCAGCCGAGTTCCTGTAATGCGCAAGCGGTGTTGGTAAATGATTGTGTAAATTTGTCCCGTAGACGAGTTGGTAACAAGTGAGTCATCGATTTTTAAGGATCAGACAGGAACAACCGCAGTGGGCTCTGAGAAACCGCAGCCATGATCATAATTCCCGGGTACATGGCCTTCTTCAAAACGTCAAATTTCATGGTGCCAATCCATCACACACACACACACACACACACACGCTTGTGTAACTTGACCCCACGACTTATTACACACATTTTTTTAAATGAATTCAATATTAATATTAATTTGGGGGTCAACCTTATTTTGAGACCTTATTAAAATACAATCACCGTGTCACCTGAATGGCTCTTTGCTTTTCAACGTCTGTACTGTACATTACAGATGTTTTGCTTTACATTCAATTCCACTTGGTTTTACAACATCTGGCTAGAGTTTCATAATATCTTAAACTTATTCTAAGAACAACCAGGACTTACAAGGTCTGTAAAGTGTAGAAATGAGGTTTAAGAAATTTCTATGTACAGTTGCTGAAAACCGTTAGGTGAACAGAATATTTTTTGAAAGGGTTGAACTTAAGGCTTTGAAATCCTACAGCTTTGAATTCCCATAGGCATCATTTGTAGGGCAAAAGTGTAATTTAATTGTCCAAAACCTCTGAATGCCAGGGAAATTGCCTAGATTGTGATCTGAGGAGAGGTCTGGGAGTTATTTTACACTTGGATTCCTAAGTAATTCAAGAAATATCTGAAGTTAAACGCTGGACATGGTGTATATCTGGATGCTCAGCCCAGTCAGTAAACAGAGAAAGCGAGCCCAGATTGCTTTGTATATAAATAGTGGAAGTGAACCATGATGCAATGATTTGGAGTAAGAATGTTGCTCTCAAACTGCAAACAGAATTGCCGAGAAAACTGGAAGCTTGATGGTGGACACATATTGTATTGTAAGTGAGCGTTGTTTTAACATCTCAAATCTTTCTAAGATGATAATAGTAAATAATAGTTTTTACTTCGCAGGGAACATTTATCATCCCAGAATTTGGACCTGATGGAATTCTCCACTGCCGTGATGTTCAGCAAGACATCAAGAGTGTGGAATTAACATTAAGCTCAATACAGTGGTGTTCGCAAAGGAATTACGGTATATTGTGACAAATTACTGTATGGAGTTAACAATTATATCATTATACCATTCTGATCTTATTATGGATTCAAAGAAAGCTCATTTTTACAATATTTGACCCCAATGCGCCGGATCACTCATTCCTATTTTTGGTGTGTTTTTGCTTTTTAGGTTAAGTTCAACCTTTATTTATCATCAATACATTACTGTACAGTGAAATTCTCACTTATTTGCGAATCCCAGCTTTATGTTGGTAGGCAGGGGTCAGAGCGCAGGGTCAGCCGTTATACGACGCCCCTGAGACAAACAGGGTTATTAATGGCCTCTCTCAAGGTCCCTACAGCAGCAGAGCTGGAGCTCGAACCCACCACCTTCCGATCAGTAACGCAGAGCCTTAACACACCACCACCACCACCACCAGGAATTAAGTGCTGGATAATGAATAACTGAAGCCACAGTATGATGCCATCAACACACACTGTAGAATCAATTGTACATACAATTCTTTCATGAAATTCTTTTCAAATTGATGGAAAACTTGCCTACTTTTACTGTATGTATTGCAGGTGATCAAACCCACACAAGTACATCTATTTGAAAGACTTCTTTCTAAGATCATGAACCTCTTTCTTTTTTTTTTTTTTACTTCCATTTGATTAACTTTTTACAATATGTAAAATATTTGAATTAATTTACTGATAATAAATTGCCTGTCGTGAGAAATACACCAAAGCTTTTTATTAAATAGCACTCAAAAGAATGCAGAACTGGATGAAACTGCAAATTGTGACTGCTTGCATAACATGACACATCCTGCCAACTTCTAAATATAATCACTTACCATCTTTTTGTATTCTTTTAAAGCAAATACACCAATCAGACATCACATTAAGACACCGACAGGTGTATTAAATACCTTTTATCATTAAATCGGTGGCAGCATCAGAGTGAGCAGCCACAGGTGCCTGATTCAGGGCCGCAACCCACAGCACCTAAAGGATCCACCACTAACATCCTGGTGCCAGACACCACAGCACACCCCCAGACGTCCCATGGAGCCATGACCTAGGACCAGAGACAAGGGGAATGCCTGATTGGTATATATTCAAATATACATAAAAATTTGTCAAAGACATTAATTGATGTCTTTTTTTTTATTTTGAGTGATTATGGATCATATAAATAAATTATAGTAAAGGGGGTTAAAATAGCTAAACAAATAATGTGTGACAGATTATTTAAAATTGTTCAAGGGACTCATAATGTGAAAGATGGAATTTCACCAACACATAAGCATTAGTTGGAAACAAATGTCCTATTACTTCATGCCCTGTAGTCATTGCTGTACAGGAAGTCATAGTGCTCAGGGCCCCAACTTCTGGCAATCGTGTGGCGCAAACACACAGACCCAAACACCCAATCATCCACTATGGGCAAGTTGGAAACACCTGTACATATACTGTAAAATCCATCCATCTAGGAACATCTGTAGTCCAACTAGGGCCTGTGGATTCCAGTGGTGTTTATCATTGATAAACAATGATATAATACAATCATATGTATTGATTCCCATTTTACAACCGGTCAGCATGCACACACACACACAGACATTCACACACTAAGGCAATTAGCGTAATCTGCATGTCTTTGGACTGTGGGAGGAAACTGGAGTATACGAAGAAAACCAACCATCCACACAGACCGAGGTGGGAATCGAACCATTGACCCTGGAGGTGCAATGCGACAATGCTGACCACTAATACAGTATATACCATATAGGTGCAAATGTATTCCTTTATTACTTCTTACTTTTATAATTAAACTCGGAATTTTGCTTGCTGAAGTTAGGGTAGAGGTTGAGGCACAGCAAAACGTGTGTGTATATGAGTATATATAGAAAACTTAGTTTCACAACCCTGTACTTCATGCCACTGTTGGTGGAGGTTCCTGTTTATCACTTGCGTCGGGCTCTGTTCCAAACACCAAACTCCAGCCCTAGATAGTGTGCTGAAGTATTTTTTTTTCCCTTAAGTATATACATAGACACTAGGCAGGAGATCTATGGTAACATACTAATGCATGCGAAAACTATACTACTACTGTACATAGTATATGTACATAAAACGTATCAATGGGAGTGTCAGTGTTGTAGGGTGCGGTTTGGAACAGAGCCCATGTCTTTCTTCATCGAACAGGCGGCAGATGCAGACATTCGAAGGGTGTTCTCTGAGGAGACAATGAGAGAACTATAAACGCGCGCACACACGCGCGCGCGCGCAAGTTGTCGGGCTGGTCTAGCAGCCCTAGTTTTAGTCAGGAAATCCCTCTAGTGAGAGACTTTTTTTTTCATGTTTTTTTTTTTTTTAAACTCGGCTGAAAGTGGAGTGACTTCATTTCGCACTTCGGGCTGATGTGATGGTGCACGCTGGGGGGGAGGTTGACCCCAGCAATGCGAGCACGTATTGGAACTCGGGATTCCTGCAAGTGCGCGCGCGCACACATACACGAACTCACACGCACACGCGCGCGCGCGCACACACACCCGCGCGCACATACACGAGCGCTCATTCGCGCGCACATACATACAGTACATACTCACACACACTCACACGGCAAAGGAGCGGAAAGTGGACGCGTACAGAAGGTGCTGGCCCGGGTTTTAGGATCGAGGTAAGGACTCTTCTGAGTCGTGCATGTCGTTATTCATCGTGCGTGTTCGTGCCCGTCATTTGGTTTCTGTTTCACGAGCGCGGGTCACCTCTCTTTTCTCCCCAAAACCATCAGAGGTCTTCTGGTGCTGGATTAAAAGACATTAAAGAAGCCGTGAGCCTCCAAAGATAGACAAATACTTTCCAAGTTGAATCTCTCTCTCTATATATATATATCTATCTATTCTTCAAATTTTTGACTCTCTAAATAATCTTTAAACAACTCTTGAATGTTATATTATATTATATTATATTATATTATATTATATTATATTATATTATATTATAGGCAGCACAGTGACTTAGTTGGTAGCACTGAAAACAGTTTGCTGTAGGATTTTCATTATAGGATGTTGTAAGAGGTCATCTAGAGGAAGTGACTGTCTGAAGATGTAGACAGAATCCATATTATGCACACATAAGAGTCGTAACTATCCAAAGAACTGTTGGTTTTTTTTGTTGAACCTGATGGATGGATGGATGGATAGTTTTCCTTTAGCGAGGATTCAACCTGTGATGGCGAAGGCTATCACGTTTTTCCCAGCCAATCGCATCTTTTTGATCTCACATATCCCCATAGGACTTTCGGGGTGATCTCCATACGCCAGGGCAAACTCAGTAGTGCTGCGTCACCCGGCGAGCCCACATCAGGTATTAAGTTCAGAGAGCCTGACTACTTTAACGCCAGGGGTACCTCGGTGGTTCAGGTGTTCCCTTCTCAGGTCCTTCACCCTCAACCAGTCAGATACAATCAGACCGGGAACCTGACCCCCACCGATATCTCTCTGCATTTGTTCTGCAGGGGATACTAAAAGTATACACACCCATGTGGTATTAAAGGTGGAAAGTTGTTGTTTTTTTACACCACAAAATTTTTTTTAATAGGGGTGTGAATACTTTTGATAGCCACCATATCTCTCATATTTATCTAGGTATCTGTTCAATTGGGATTTTGGGCGTGGTAGAACCGTACTACTTTAATGTATTATTATGATTATATGGATGTACCAAAAAAATCCTAGATCCAAATATAATCATAAAAAAAGTCACAATTAAATATCTGACATGTTCAGCTAATTTGTTTTGGTCTTTAGTGTATTTATGTAATTCCGGTGAGATGTTTGAGGGTGTGTGCGACGCTGACCTCACAGAGAGACATTACAACGTACACTGTTTAAGGAAATGCTTAGAATTCCTCAAATATGTCCCTGATAAAGGTGCCTTGTTATTCATAACATCTGTCTCAAATGATGGTTCCCGAACTCAGCTCTGTTCACTTCAAACAAAAGTCCCAGACCTTCACCTTCCTGCAGTCACGAAATATAAACCTGAGAAAAAAAAATGGCAGGTATGATCAGTATTTCTACAACTCAGAATGTCTGCTGCTTGGACCCTTTAACTTTTTTCTTTTGTTCCTATTATACAATTTTGTTTTAAAACAATTTTACACTCTGTCAAGTACAATTAATCGATTGGAAAAATATATACTATACAAGAATCATGAACACTCGTCATAGAATATTATTTTTCATATGGCTTAATTCTTATATTCTAGGATCCACAAATTTCCATTTATAAAAGTGAAATTTATTATTTGAATAAATTCTAAGGTTAAAGTTCACATAGTCTCAACAACAACAACAACAAAAAACTTAAACCAAGCAGTGTTTTTTGTTACTGTTAGTAGATTATTTCCGCTTTTATTGAGGAACCAATGAAAATGAGAAAATGTTGTATTAGGTGGCCTTCTTAAAAAAGGTTATTTTTGTGTGTGATTCATGTATCGCTGACTCCAAAATCGTTTAATTTGTATATGTTTGCATTCGTGGTGGCAAAATGTTGCAGTTCCACTATAATCCTACAGGTGGTGCACTCTGAACTATTCAGACATTTTGGCGGGCTGTACAGCGTCTCACGCGCTAGGAGCGAATTATTTACTGAGTTTGTTAGATTTGTATAGAATTCCAGATGTTTATAAAATCGCGATACAAAATCGATTCGGCGCCGAGGTATCGCGATAATATCTTATCGGCTCGTCCCTGCTGATTCCCATCCCTAATGATGGTAGCTCTGATGATCCGAACTAGCTGAATTTAAAGAACTGATATGTAAGGACCAGATTTAAGGACAAAAACTAAAACAAAAAGTGATTATTCTTCTAGTAATTCTTCCAGTTATACTGATGAGTTGGATTCGTGGTCACAATTAATATTTTTATAAATATTATTAATGAACTAAGTGAGTCAGCTTTAACGAGCCGCCGCTTGAAGCACTGTACATTCGGTTCTAGTTTGTCCCTGGCAAACAGCTGTATGTTTGTCACGCTCACCAGATGTTGCTTCTGTCTTTAATCTTGTTTTGGATAAACTTATTGTTTTTCCTCGCTTTGATTTCACCAGTGGAAATTTCTTGTACAAATCCCAAGCTTGTTTCGGGAAAATTGAAGTTGTCTCTTGAACAGGCGGAGAAAGTTCCACAGTGAATGACGTGTCACGTAATAACCTTCAGAATTAACGCACGATCCGAAGTGATTTGCAGGATCTGTAATGAAACACTGACTTGTCTTTAACGAGTACTTCGGTCTCCTTCGATGCATTTCTTCTACCTTTTAGAAGATTTATCTCTTCGTTCATGTCTACTTAAAGGGAGCGATGCGGCGGCACTTTAGTCCTTAAGTCTCTCCAGATGTCTTACCCTCTCGTCTGTAGGTTTCTGCTTAAACTGGGAAAAGGTCCCAAAGGTTCCCAGTATCATATGGGCAGTTGCACTGGTATTATATTGTGCACTGTACAGTAGAAACATTGAATGTATAATATTCCTGGCACACGAATGCCCGTATTATCTCGCCACCTTGATCCCAGTCTTAGTGCTGGTCCTTGACATTTGCGCTGTTGATTGAGTGTGACATGAATAGCTCTTTGTATCCACTGTTATTAATATGCAGCACAACCAGGGAGAATACTGTAGACTGAAGTTTGTTCATGGCATTTCTCCGGGCGTTTCTGTTCTTTCGCTTCGACCACGTTGATTTTCTCGATCCGCATTCGATCGCGTCCTTTTCTGAGAGAAGTGATACTCTGCAGCTTGCATCAGATTCTGGATAAAGGTCCTGGTTGATCTTTTACAGAGTTGCATTCTTTACCAGTGAGACACACGGCTCGCTGAAGATCGTCCTCGATGCACCGAGTCATACTTGGGTGCAGCGGAGAGAAATAACCTTCAAACGACTTTCTATTCATTTGCAGTAGTATAAAAACGCTTTATTTGTTCAAGGAATTTCTTCATTCAGAGATTTATTTATTTATTTATTATTTTTTGAGTTTTTGACAGATCTCGCACACTTTTCTTTTTTTTTTTTTCCATAAGGAATGAATACTGTACATGTTTATATTAGGGGTGTATCGCTATGCGTGTTCTGTTTCCTTCTAGTTCAGTACAATACGTTCGGTTCAGCGCTCATTGTGATCTGAGTCAATACAGTCTGGGTTTAACTAATGCTCGGGGATTTTCTCGAACAATCCAGTTAATTCGGGTTGATTGAAAAGGCGGCTCCTCGCTGACGACTAAGATTAAAGTCACCTCGCTGAGGATTAACAAAAGATTCAATATCATTTCAGAGGTATCGAAATTGGCGAACAAGTTAGCGTGAGTAAAACTAGCGTTAGCGCATGTTGTTTGTAGAAATTGATATAGCCACGCCCACTCATTTGTCACATACACCGTCGTACGCAGTACGATATGCAGTGAACTGCTCACACGACCGCCGTCGTGACGGCAGCCGAAATCACCCGCGCGATCTTGGATCATATGTGTGTGTGAACAAATAAATATGTCTGTATATTGATTCAGCTAAAGCTAATGCTTCAAAAAGTTCAGTCAGAAATGATCAGCTGTAGAATTGATTTAAATAAAATTTAAATGCATAACTTTTCGACATAATCTCCTCGCCTTTCAATACACTTTGTCCATCCGGCGACAAGCTTTCGTATTCCCGCATTAAGCGAGCTGCGAACCACGCGGCACCGCTGTCTTCACTTCTTTATCAGAAGTGAATGTTCTTCCTCGTAGGGCTGCTTTCAGGAAACCAAACAGGTGAAAGACTGATGGCGTGAGATCAGGACTATAAAGGAGGTTGTGTTTTAACACCTCAAAACGGAGTGTCGACGGTGTGGTCAGAAGTGTGGAGACGTGCATCGTCCTGCAAGATCGCGACAGCAGATCTCAGTCCTCTGCGTTTAATCCGTTGCTGATGCTGTTCCAATACTTTTGGCCCTCGAGAATTCCAGAAATCTGTAAGCATTGATGAATTTTCCAGCTGATGGTCGACTTTTGAACTTCTTCTCGGTCGCCGATCGAGGATGTTTCCGTTCCAGACTCTCTCTTGTTTGTTCTCAGGCTCGTAGTGATGAATCCGTTTCTCATCACCAGTAATGATGCTCTTTAAGAAACGTTCACCTCCCTCAGAGTGTCGCTCCGAGTTTTGTCTGCAGATATCCAAACGTTTCTGTTTCTGCCCTTCCATGAGATGCCTCAGTACCAGGGACACCCTCAGACCACAACAAAGAAAACGAATCACTGCACGCTGCTCTTCTTTTGTGCAGATCGCACGCCGCAAGTCACAGCAGTCACCGCGGAGACAGCAAAAGCCCTGATAAGACATTGAGACCAACTGGAGGTTTAATATAACCGGAGTGCAAATAATTTTAACTCACCCTCGTATATGTATATATAAAAGAGTAACCTAATTAAAGGTAAGGTAAGAAGTTTTTCTCCTGCTTCTGATGCTGTGAGCAGCCATGTTGGTATGATGTCATATCATATTTTTTTCAGTGTTAACCCAAATACCTACAGTAAGGAACAGATAAGTCTTTAGACATCATATCAAGATTACCAGTGACTCTGCTGTACGGACATCCGGAGGGAGTGCGTTCCACCACCTACTGTAGGTGCCGGAACAGAAAACAGTTTTGATGCACATCTTCCTCGGTCCAGCTGAGCAGTGCTGGAGGATCCGGGGGAACGTGGTGCGGTGCGGGGCGGGGTGGGGCGGGACGGGGTGTGTTGAGTGCATAATATTTCATGTCGTGGAAGACACCCTCCCTATTTACTCTGTTGAGAAAGAAGAGTTCAGTGATGTACTGAAATAGTAACAGCGCCTTAAAAAGTAAGTGCCTTTCAAAAGACTTAATACAGTAATAGGGATGGGAATCATCAGGGACGTCTCGATACGATATTATTATCATATGCAGGCGTCGATGTGACTTTTATAGCGGTTTTGCAAGTATCATCTATACATAGAATAAAAGTTGGCGTGTCTGTACATTGAAGACAAAATAATTCGAGGGACATAAGATGAGTAATAGAAGGCATCAAGGTGTTTTTTGGAATTTTTTTTGTCTGTTTTTTTGTTTGTTTGTGCACGCATCACGTAAACACTACCAAACGAATTGTTACGGGGTTTCCATAAGTGTAATTGGCAGAGTTTGAGGTAACACATAGGAATGTAAACACATTTGAAATGTAAATAGAATCATAAAAAAATCAACCTTGGAAAAAAAATCATTAGTTCATGAACATTTTCTTAATGCGTCGTTATGAGTGTGCACTTGAAATCTACTTAATAATAGTGATGGGAAGTTCAGATCATTTTAGTGACTCGGTTCTTTGAACCTTGTTCATCAAAATGAACAAATTTATTATTTTTTTAAAGTCATTTAGTTAATATCGTTCTTTTGACCAGAAATAAAATAAATTGTTACATTTTTAATAAACAGACCCCCATATTGGTTATAGTTCCAAGAATGAAAATATTACAATGCAGCTAAGGACATATTATGATAAACAGAATGAGCAGCTCATCTCTCATATCTTCTGGTCCGAATCGTTCGTTCTTTTGTCACGTGACTCTCATAGACGCTATGCAATGCGAGTCGTTCGTTCTTTTGAATCTATCGCACCGCATAGCGTCTATGGGAGTCACGTGACAAAAGAACGAGTGATTCGGACTAGAAGACTCGAAGGTAACTACTCATTTCTGTTTCCTGTACTGTAGTTAACCTATTGAGGTTTTGCGATGCACACACACGCCCAGTAGAAAATGAACGGATCACTCTCCGAGACTACTCGTTCTACTCGAGTCACGTTAAAGAAATCGTTCATGAACAACCCATCACTACTTGATAAATGCGATCTCACACCTTCATTCCGCGCACTTCACGGTAACATGTAAATCTTTTGGTTAATTCCAGAATTCAACAGTGTGCGATTAAATTCCACGCGAACGAAGTCCCATCTACTGGCACAAGGCACAACTACTGATTTTATGAATATTAAATCATTAATAATTCACTCGTACAAATCAGGACGCTGTGGTTTTAGAGCGTAAAAATCATGAGCTCTAATAGGAGAAGAAGCCGTTCTTTTTCACATATACATCACAGCACAGTGAAATTGTGAAGAATTGCCTTTTCTTCACACAGCCCAGCGAGGAAGCCGGGGTCAGAGCGCAGGGTCAGCCGTGATATGGACAGAGTTAACAGTCTTGCTCAAGGACCCATTAGTGGTAGCTTGTTGCAGCTGGGGCTTGAACCTCTGACCTAATGATCAGTAACACAGAGCCTTAACACACTCAGCTGCATGCATAGTGCTGTTACTATTCTTAAACAACCTACCACGTCCTGTTCGCTAGAAGTAGGTTTTATTTTTCTTTCATCCTGTATGTCGTACGCCTATGCTCAGTTTGTCACTGTGTACAAGCTCGTCCAGGTTTATAATATATTTGACCAAATCTGTCAGTGATTGAATTGAGGTGTTTCAATCAGACCCCTTATCCCCAGTGAAGGGCGATCTTAATACTTTAAGATTTCAAGAATCCCAAGACATCTTGGACGATGCTATGCTTTTTATTAACTTTGTGACAACAGTTTGGGGAAGGCCTTTTTCTATTCCAACATGACCGCGCCCCAGTGCACAAAGCAACGACTATAAAGACATGGTTTGGTGAGTTCCGTGTGGAAAAACTTGACTGGCCCTAACACAGAGCCCTGACCTCCACCCCATCGAGCACTTTTGGGATGAACTGGAACGAAGATTGCAAGCCAGACTTTCTCGTCCAACATCAGTTCCTGACCTCAAAAATGCTCCACAGAATGAATGGGAACAAATTCCCACAGAAACACTCCAAAATCTTGTGGACAGCCTTCCAAGATGACTGCAAAAGGGGGACCGACTCTATATTGAAGTATATGTATTTGGATACAACGTCACTGCAGGTTCGGCCAAATACTTTTGTCCGTATAATGTGTGTACCGATGCGACTTTTGACTTTTGCGTACCATCACACTCTTAATATACATATAGAATATACAGTATGTTCTTGATGTAGAGGTGTTGATGTACTTTCAGTGCTTTCACTGTCATAAAAGAAAAAACATTTTAAAAGTTTTGGTGAAACTTTCCTCCATAGCTGGAAGTTTGAATGGTTTGAACTAAATTTATATGGAACTTTTATACTGTAATTTACGTATTTTACAGTATGTGTCAATAAGTAAATTCTTAAAAACAGTATGTGAAGGTGTTAAAGTTGAAAATTAGAAGAATAAAAAAAAATATTGCATTGGGATACAGTAAGTCCCCGAGTTGCGCATATTCACAGATACATCGGACCTCGCATTACGAACGTTAGTAGATCGGAAGTAGTAGTAATTTTTTAAAAATAGTTTATTTTCAGTGATACGGTACGGTACCATCATTTTAAGGTAACTAAAAGTAAAAATAGTTAAATTACTGTACAGTAATTTTGTGTTTTGTTTTTTTTATGCTTTACATTGTTAAAGCTGTAGACTCACTTTGTCATACTTACGAACGAATCCGACTTACGAACTTTTATAAGTTTCTAAAATCATGATACCTTCAGTATCGCAATCTGAATCGACTCGGCTCCTGCAGTCGGTATCGTGATAATAATATCGTATCGGGTGGTTATCATCCCTACTGCACGTGTGCTGCAAATCCAACCTAAATACTGGACTCTCACGTGATGTAGCATTGTGTCATGAATTTTGCATTTGTTTATGATTTTAGACCGTTACTGTGCTCTTATTGCGTTCTTGGCAGTTGTGTGTGAGTATTACGTGTAGTGTTTGAATTTCAAACCTAGCATAAAGCTCTGTTTTGTGTACTCGTCTACTGGCTCTTCTCAGGACAAGTAAATACTTTTAAGAGCCTTTAATTTGGAACACCGATCATGACAACAATCCCAATGGCGGTGGAAAGTTTTTTAAAAGAAACAAAGTTCTCGATTTTGTTTAACATCGCTGAAAACGGTTTATTGTTCGACTTGAGTCGAACCTATACAGTCGGGATGTTTTGGATATAAAGGATGTCAGCTTTAATCCTCCAGATGCGCATAAGATACACAACGGAGGATGTGACACACGGTGCCCCCTTTTGCCCCCATAACAGTGATGCAATGTGTGTTCTGACTTTTCGTCCTTCTGATCTACTCTAGCGCTCTAGGGCCAGCCTTCGCTCCCCACGTGCATCAGGGAGCCTTGGCCAGTGCATCGGTTTTTCTTCCTCGGATCACTTTCGGCATCTTCTGACCAGTGCAGCCTGGGAACATCCCACATGGGCTGCAGTTTTCTGACCCAGTCGTCTAGCCATTACAATTTGGCCCTTGTCAAAGTCACTCAAATCCTTACTTTTGCCCATTTTTTTTGCTTCTAACACGTCAACGTTGGGGGAAAAAAAGGGCACTTAATACAAAATATCCCACCCACTTCCAGCCACCATTGTAACAAGATATTGAAAATGTAGCTACTGTGAGAAGGTCCAAATTGTGACGGCTAGACGACTGGGTCAGAGCGACTCCAAAACTGCAGCTCTTGTGGGATGTTTCCGGTCTGCAGTGGTCAGGAAATACCGAAAGTGATCCAAGGAAGGAAAACTGGCAACAGGGTCATGGGGGAGCCAAGGCTCACTGATGCACATGGGGGGTGAAGGCTGGCCCGTGTAGGCCGATCCTATAAAAGAGCTAGTGTGTATATATAAGCCAATGATTGCTGTTTTGTCCGTCATGCTTACAACATGCTGATGAAAGAAAGTGAAACGCAGTGGAGCAGGGACTTCCTCGCTTATTTCTTTTCATTAAAGAGCTAGAGATCGAGTGACCTAATGGGACAGTTTTGCTTTTCAGTGTGGAACATGATCGAGGAACAAAACAGGCGATTCCTCCATCATCATCATCATCATCATCATCATCGTCGTCGTCATCCACAATGCGTCCCTTTCATCTCGTTTCAGTCCATTCATACTCCGATTACCCTCCGCTTCAATTCAAATTGAACAGCTCGTGTTGCTGCGCTCTGTTTTTAGACGTCGTCTCAGACGATGTGGCTTCCGTGCCGAGTTTGAGGCTGACCAGGCTTCTGATCGTGTGTGTGATCGTGATGCTCTGTTTTGTGACAGAGGTTTCAGGGCGTTTGCTGATAAACAGGGTCTGGTCCAGCTCTCCTGGAAGCCTGTGTAAATATTTATTGTCATAGATCCTGTCTTGTCTCTCACAAGTGTGCAGTAGCGATGGTCTCTTTTGTTTTATTGTTCAGCACACACACACACACACATACACACATGCACACAAACATCTGCTTGGGTTGATTGTGGTTGCGTGGGTGTGTGATGGTTGCACCGTCACAGTGATAAGAGCGTAACAGCGCTTGTTATTCAGCGTGTTCCAGATTGAAAAGTAGAAGACAATGAAATAAAAATAGGTTAATTAAAAAAAAAAACTTCCTGTAGTAATTCATCAGGGTGGTAATGACTGCAAAGATTTATTTATTAAAGGTCATGTCCCTTTTTTTTATCCAACTGTAGTCACACTTTTGAAGAACATCATAAAAGTTGTACAGAGCTCGCAGCAGCCTCTTTTTTTTATTTTCTGTTGATGTTATGACCACAGCTTACAATATTAGGGCGGTGTGAAAATGATTAAGCTTGGTTAAGCAGTGTTAAAATAAAAAAAACTACAGTGTTTATTCAAAGATGATGGATTAAGCCTGAAGTGAGTGTTATACAGAAAAGTTCCAGAGATAAAGTCCTAGAAATAAAGTTCCAAAGAAGGTCAGGAGGAAAAGTTTTGATGAAAAGATACCAAAAGACAATGTTCCAAAGATAAAATGACAGAGAGCAGTGTTCTAGGATGAAGTTCTGATCCAGAGACAAAGGATCAGAAATGAGAATCCAGTGAAAAAGCTCTAGAACTGAAGTATCAAAGGTGATGGTCCACAGAGAAGTTCCAGGAAAACGACCCGGAGACAAAGAACCAAAGATAAAGTTCCAGAGACGTTGTTTCTGAGGTAAAGTAACAAAGACAGAGCACAAAAGACAGATTTCCATTGAAGAAGATTTCCAGGGATGAAGTACCAAAGGCAAAGTTCCTGAGCAGAAGTGCCAGAGATAAAAGTGCCAGAGAACAAAGGCATTGTTCCAGAGATAAAGGAGCAGCAGAAATGGTGAGAAGCTCTAAAGACAAAGTGTCATAGATGAAGATCCAGAGACAAAGTGCTAGAGAAGAAGATCCAAGAGACAAAGTACCAAAGACAAGGTTTCAGAGAAAAATCTTCAGAGATAAAGTACCAAAGATGAACTTCAAGAAGTTCCATAAAAAATTAAAAAATAAACTTCTGAAAGGCAAAATACAAAAGACAAAGTTCCAGAGACAAAGTACCAAAGACAAAAAAATACTAAAGAGACACAGTTCCAAATGAGAAGTTCTCGGGATAAAGTACCAAGGACAAAGTTCCAAAGACAAGGTTCCAGAGAAGATGTTCCAAAGCAAGATTTATGGAGATGAAGCACAGAGACAGTGCTCTGAATATAAAGTACCAGAGATAAAATTCTGGAGCAGAAGTGCCAGACATGATGTAACAAAGACAACGTCCCAGAAATAAAGGACCAGAGGCTAGAGATAAACTTCCACTGATGAAGATCCACAGGCAAAGTTTTACATGTACAATACCAAAGTCACTGTTCCAGAGAAGTAGTTCAAGAGAAAAAACGTTCCAGAGACAGAAACGTTTCAGAGAAAAAGCTCTGAGGCAGAAGTAGTGAAGATAATGTAACAAAGACCAAGTTCCAGAGTAGAAGTCCCAGAGATGATGTACAGTAACAAATCCAGTGTTCCGGAGATAAAGGTCCAGAGATGATGGTCCAGTGAAAAAACTGCCATAGATGGATGTTCAGAGACAAAGTCATACAGATAAAGTACCAAAGTCACAGTTCTGGAGACAAACTTCCGGAGAAAATCTATAATGTATATAGAGATGAAGTACCAAAGCTAAACCTGAAGAAGTTCCAGAGAACACCTCTGAGAAACAAAGTACCAAAGACAAAGTACTGAAGACGCCATTCCAGAGTCAACGTTCCAAACAAAATGTATAGAAACAAAGTACCGGGTGTAAAAATAAAAAATCTCGAATGTGCAGTGAATGTCAATATAAAACCAACTCGATTATTTCAAAATGCTGATATATCAGCGTTTACAAAGTATCGGTGAACCGATACTTGAAGCACCAAGTATCTGGTAAGCACCATGTTGGAAGCACCTGGAACTGGAAGCACCATGTTGGAGACTCGTGAGCTAACACTTGTGCAGGAGGATGAGGAAGGAGTGAGGAAGAGTAAGACCGTTGTTAAACCAGTGCTCTGGGCTATTTGTTTTGATTTGTTTAACGGATAAGAGGTTTTAGGAAAGAGGAGCCGTGCTTTTGTATAGAGCTTGAGTGAGCGCTGAAGTGGCACTGAAGTTCACGGCACAGAAAACTGACCCCGAACACGGATCACAGAGAACATCAAGACATCAACATTTACTCTGCAGCAAATCCATTCGTTTTGTAAAGTGTTCCTGGGAACGAGTCGTTTCTATGTAAATGTTTAATAGTGAATCGGTTTTTGAACTGCCGTTATACAAACCGGTCGAACCGGGAGGGACTTGTGATAAGATTCCTGCCGAATGAAGGCGTGAAAAAAAACGATTGCGGTTTACAGAAGACTTCGAACACAGTAAATCATTTGACTGGCGCCAACATTCAGCTCGTGGAACGAATGCTTTGTCGGATGCTTGTTTGAATTTGGCGCAGACTTGCCACAGAGATGCAGGATTATAGTACACGCATCCGTACAACACAATCATTCACCAGCCCCACTTGCACATTACAGGAGTTCCTGGGAGGCCAGTGTTTCAGACAGGGTTGCAAAGAGGATGTTTTTAACTCTCATAACTGTATTCGGTTATTCTGTATGTCATCAAAAGTCCCGGTTTGACTTGAACACCTTCTGACCAAACAGATTTGAGTGGGTAATTCCTAGTTTAAAAGAAATCAAATCAGCTTTTTATTTCCTAACGCGTTATGAGACGTGATCACTCGGGCTTGAACATGTGCTGGCCAGAAGGTTCACAAAATGCAGCATCCTAATGGTTTCTTTAAACACAAAACCCATGCCAGATTCCTTTTGCTATTTAGCTCTTTTTTTTTTTTTCCCTACCCTTCTCAGCTAACAACGAGACCTATTGTTAACTCTACGGAGAGGCGGAGTCAGCCAAGGGATAGCTAGAAAGTATTAAAAGACTTTAGTGTAACTCAAACCTGGGGTGCTTTACTTTGTCATCAGGAACAATCCGTTGCAAGCCTGATCATGAGAGTCATGCTGGCTCAGAGAGAACATAACATGGCTGTCCTTCTTTCTGTCCTTCCTTCCTTCCTTCCATGGCTAATTTGGCATTTCCTTCAACAAGTCTAGGTGGGGGGTGGGGGGGGGTTATTTAAAAAGCTTTCTGCAAAATCTCACGATTACACGAGCATCAGGCTATTGTTCGCTTGGATTGTGAACTCTGTTCTGTAAATGAATGAGTATGTGTATGTGTGTGTTTTTGTTAGGTGTGAAAGATGCAAGACTAGCACATTTCATTCTGAGAAGAGTGTGGACTAAGTCACAAGAGCGCCATGGCTCAGATCAAGCTGCAGAATGTCGAGGACTTTTATGAGATCGGAGAAATACTAGGCAGGTGAGTACGAACAAACAGCAATGTCCGTTTAGAACCAAACCGACCATCTGAGACTAATGGAAACGTGTCGGCAGCGGACACTTCGGCCAGGTGCGGGAGTTGAGGGAGCGAGCCGGCGGCACCTGCTGGGCGGGGAAGTTTGTGAAGCTCCGGCGCAGCGTGAGCAGCCGTCTAGGCGTGGAGAGGAAGAGCGTCGAGCACGAGGTGGAGATCCTGCAGAGCCTGCAGCACGTCAACATCATGGCCCTGAGGGACGTTTTCGAGAGCCGGGCCGAGATCGTCCTAGTCGTGGAGCTGTGAGTAGCACATTCGTGCTTAAATGTGAAAGACGTGAATGAAAAAACACGCATTGATCTGTCCGTACATCTTTGAAGGTTCAGTCTTCATAGTCCACGTTTCTTTTCTTTTTTTGTGTCGCGTGTGCGTTAAAATACTCAACATATTGATTGGCTCTGTTGGGTGACTCATGTAGCCACGCCCGCCTCAAGGGAGAAAGCACTATATTCATCCAGAAAAAACGCTGGACGGCGAGATGTGATCTGACACAAAATTGCTCATACCGTCCCCCTTCTACTCAACATTTTTATTCCATTTATGGCGCAATTTTAACTGCAGGCAAATACCGAAGGACTGGCAAAGTTTCCTTAAATTCTGTCCAGACAGTTTTGCGTGCTGAGACAGACAGACAGACAGACAGACAGAAATTTTTCCGAGACTAGTTTCAGGTCCTTCTTTAAAGTCTTTAAATATCAACGCCTGGTTTTAGGCCACAATAATTCATTAGTATGGTGTAGGGCCTCCTTTTGCAGCCAATACAGAATCAATTCGTCTTGGGAATGACAGATAAAAGTCCTGCACGGTGGCCAGAGGGATTTTGAGCCGTTCTTCTTGCAGAATAGTGTCCAGGTCACTACGTGATGCTGGTGGAGGAAAACGTTTCCTGACTCGCTCCTCCAAAACACCCCAAAGTGGCTCAATAATGTTTAGATCTGGTGACTGTGCAGGCCATGGGAGATGTTCAACTTCACTCTCATGTTCATCAAACCACTCTGTCACTGGTCTTGCTGTGTGTATTGGTGCATCATCATCCTGATGATTTGACTTAACTGACTTATCTTGATACACGGCATCTCCTTCAGGATACAATGTTTGACCCATCGGGTGCACACGGTCCTCCAGAATGGTTCGGTTAGTCCTTGGCAGTGACGCGCCCATCTAGCACAGGTACTGGGCCTCGGGAATGCCATGATATCGCAGCCCAAACCATCACTGATCCACCCCCATGCTTCACTCTGGGTGCTACGCTTCTTTGGGGCGTCTCCACACCGTAACTCTCCCGGATGTGGGAAAGACGGTGAAGGTGGACTCATCGGAGAACAATACATATTTCACATTGTCGTCCACAGCCCGAGATTTTCGCTGCTGGCGCCATTGAAATTACGTTTGGCATCGGCACGAGTAGCAGCCCGGCCGCGTACACTGACCCTGTGGAACACTTCCGACCAACAGTTTTGGTGGATACAGGAGAATTGAGAGCTGTGGTTTTATGTTTTTTGGATACAATCCCGGTTAGCACCCGGACATCCCTTTCAGACAGGTTCCTCCTTCTCGATGGTACGCTGACATTACCCTGGATACCGTGGCTCTTGATGCATCTCAAAGACTTGCTGTCTTGGTCACAGATGAACTCTTGGTCATCTTTTGAACTCTAATATGTCACACATGATGTTGTGTGTATTTTAAGCAAAACTCTGCTATTACTCTGCTAATTAAACCTTCACACTCTGCCCTTACTGGTGGAATGTGCAATCAATGACGACCAGGCTGGTCAAATGTAGCCATGAACCCTCCAACACTAAATCGGCCAGTGTTTCAGTTTCATTATGCTGTATATATAAAAATGACGATTGTTGAAATAATAAACAAGAACATGTCTTTTACTCGGGTTCTGTGTGAGGTTAAGAAATTCCGCCTTTAGCGCTATGATTGGTTACAAGCATCCAGGTTAGAAATACAGGTCGCGAAGGCGAGGCCGTTTTAAGTGCAGTTCAGCACAATTTTTGTTATTCTTTAAACCGCCGTGTCAGTTTAAATTGATTTATAAATAAAAGAAACTGTTCGAAATTCCGCCTTCTGTGTTATGATTGGTTATAAGAATTTGCTTGTAACCATGCATGATTGGTTAGAAACTTAGAGCATGAAGGCGGGACTAAGTGGTTTTAGAGCTGTTTATACGACTATATATATCAATCCAGCTTGATGAATTGACGGATCCCAGCGAGAGCGACGTTGTAAGTTAGTGAAAAGTTCAGATGGCTCACTTGGACCGCGACAGAATATGAGGGTTTAACGGCTGGTAAGAGAATCTGTGTGGTATTAAACAGATTAAATCTAGAGAGCGTCACACGGAGGCGTTTATATTTTCGTCGTACTGTATACACGGCTTGTATTTTGATCCGACTAATACGGCAGATTAGCATCAGGAAAAACACAGGAGGATCTGATGGCACACGGAATACTGCTGCTCTGCTAGGGTTGCTGGGGAATGCAAAAGAACGAACACACACACACACACACACACACACACACACACACACACACACACACACACACACACACACACGCATCAATGGGAGGTGTGTAGGCTCGGATTTTCCACTGGAGAACCTTTCGGTGAGGCTGTGCGTGCAAAGACAAAGGACTTTTTTAAACTGTGGCTCGTGTGTGATATTCATATATCATCTTGCAAAAAGCACCGATGCAAATGTTTTAGCGCCCAGCGTCTTTGCACAGTCGAGTGCACCTGGATCTGCAGTGTTTGTCCTTGTTTGTAACGCGTCTCTACGTCCTAATTTATAAGCCGCCGTCCGACAAACGGATTCAGAACCATCTATGGTGTCCCCGTGGAGGGACGCGCTTCTCATCTCTGAAATGCGTCTCACGGGGACGGAGATGTACAGTATGAGAAGACTGAGAAAAGAACGCTGTTATTTTTTGAGGCTTTTTATTTATATTCCCCAAAGTAACTTTGGTTTTAATGATTAAAGGAAGACATAAATGGCTCCCTGGGGGTTTTGCTACGTTTAGGGAATTATTAAGCTAGCCAAAAGTTTATATGGTGCAGTTTTGCACGAATGGGTGGTTTGGTTTGTCATAGAAGGTTACCGAAAAAAGTTTAAATCATCCTGTTATGCAAAATGTTAAGACATGCAGATGGGGCTCCAGTCTGTGCACACACACACACACACACACACACACACACACACACACACACACACACACACACACACACACACAAAAAAAAAACACACAAAAAAATGTTTCCCTCTGTCGTGACCTCATATACAAAGACGTCCTTCTCTGGCTCGATGCTTAATTGAGTTAATTGAGTAAATAAATAAGGTGAGGCTTAAACTTATTTAAATGGTAAAAGCCAACCTGCTCAATGCCAGCTTTTAAGAAGAGCACGTTAAGGTTAGCTAAATATCCAGGATAGCATCAACGATGGTGCGACAACATAGTGCACATTACTTCCATAATTCAATTCAAGTTTTAAAAAGGGCATAGAGGAAGTGTTGAAGTGTGTATGTGTACTGTGTATATATATATATATATATTGGCCCCTTTGTGTGTATATCAAGAAAATTCGAAAGCATGATAAGGTCCCGGACATGAAGGGTTACAGTCCCTGCGTCCCGATTGGCTAGAAAAATGCACTTCTGCCAAGGGGTTGTTGTTATTCTTCCTCTTTATCTTCTTCTTCTTCTTGTTTTGCAATCCAGTAAATTGCATTACCGTTACGAGTAAGGAAGACTGCAGAGGCGTGTTCAGGAGCAGTTCATTTAAAGCTACAGACACTGAAACAGTGCGTTTGGAAAAGGAGTGAAACTGAAAGAAAATCCAGCAGCCAGAAAGCAGGAACTGAGGTGTATTTTATCTGGAACATTACCAGACACAGATTGGAGGGTTCTAAGATTTATTAACATGTTCAAATGATGTGATCTTTAATTTGATTATTATAAAATTCACATAAAAAATTCATATTATGATGTAATGGTTCAATCCCAGCAACGACAACCTGAAATGCAGTCGTATTACAGAGAAACCAGAAGACTAGAGATGGGGGGAAACATCGAGTCAGTGATGTATTGTGATTCTTTGGTATGACGATCCACACTAGACCCAAAATCTTTATTTAAAAAAAATCTTTTATTGATATATTTTTGTGATGAAATGGTGCTATTCTTCTATAATCCTAAAGGTGGCGCTATAATCTATTCACACACTGGCTGGCAGAATTGCGCCCCGTGTGGTAGGAGCACATTATTTGTGAATAGTTTTTTGCGAATACAAATCGAATCGGCACCTGGGTATCGTGATGATATCGTATCGTGCGTTCCCTGGTTAAATAAAAAATAATAATAAACACTACTGACTGACTGATACACAGTGCTGACGCTGGAGACTCCTTCCTTGTCTTCATTGTTATTTTATGACGAATCCATGTGTAAATTGTTTCTATAAAACCAATAACATATTAGATAGATCGAGCTCATTAGCATAAATCTTTGATTGAGATCTTTGATCTTTGACTTTTAGTTTTAGGATTAACTTTTGAAGGTTATTCCATTTAAAAATGTTTTAACTTGCGCATTCCTTATAATATGTAAGTTTTAAATATTATTATTATTATTATTATTATTATTATGATTAAGAGTTGTGTCTGTTCGTTGTTTAGCATCCGCGGCGGGGAGCTTTTCGACTTCATCGCCGAGAAGGAGAACGTGACGGAGAACGAGGCCATCGATTTCCTGAAGCAGATTCTGAAAGGAGTTGGCTTCATGCACAGCAAACAAATCGCCCACTTCGATCTGAAGGTGAGGGAGAAAACAAGCTGCTTCTGGCTCACAGACACTCGCGCCTTCATCTCGTCACGTCTAAACGCTCTATTTCTGCTCGAGCGCAAGACAGCAGAGTTGCTAATTTCACTTGGGTGTAACCCAGACTCTTTTTTTTTTTTTTTTGGTTTTTCTTTTATTTTTGTGGTCAGAAATTAAAGCAGCCTCATGATGTGTGTGTGTGTGTGTGTGTGTGTGTGTGTGTTGGACTGGAAATCTTGAATTGATCATGAAGCAACACCCGCTAAACTAACACAAAGGGGGTTTTCCCAGATTTCTGGATTAAAGGTCCCCTGCTTTGTAGAGTTTCAGTATGAATGCATCGCCTTCACGACAATGCAGATGTGTTTCTGATTAAATCCAGCTGACTCCAGTGTGTGTGACAATATAATGAGCAGATTCACATTCAGACATCAGCATTTACCAAATACTTGTGTGAGTTTTAGAGGTGATTTATTTCTTGATCTGTGACCTGGAGTGGAACGTTATTTCGAGAATTTGTGCACATCTGGAAAACGTCTGCTTTAGGCACGGGGTTGCATTCCACATCTTATTTTTATTTATTTATTAATTATTAATATCCAGCCTGAGAACATCATGCTGTCGGATAAGAACGCGGAGCATCCCGAGATCAAGATCATCGATTTTGGGCTGGCGCACCGCTTCGACGCCGGAGAGGACTACAAGAGTCTAGGTGGCACCCCTCAGTATATCGGTGAGACATGATGTGTGTGTGTGTGTGTGTGTGTGTGTGTGTGTGTGTGTGTGTAAACGTGTTTTATTTACTGTAATAGAATACCTGATGACCCTGATAACATGAAAACAGCTTCACTGGGAAACATGCTTCTATTCCTACTACTTTACTTTAGATGACTCTCTCAGCAAAGTGTATAAAATCGAAAGGTCTGAAGGATTCCACTTTTGTGTAGAAGGTCAAGGTTTAGGTGTAGCCACAGTGGTAAGAGCTGCAGAGGTCTGAGGGAAAACCCCTGTAGTGATATTTTTAAACATGGCCAAAGGCGGCACGGTGGCGTAGTGGTTAGCGCTGTCGCCTTGCACCTCCAGGGTCCGGGTTCGATTCCCGTCTCTGTGTGCATGGAGTTTGCATGTTCTCCCCGTGCTTGGTGGGTTTCCTCCGGGTACTCCGGTTTCCTCCCACAGTCCAAAGACATGTAGGTTAAATTAATTGCCGTTCCCAAATTGGCTGTAGTGTGTGAATGAGTGTGTGAGTGAGTGTACAGGTATGTGTGTGTGTTTGTGTGCTCTGTAATGGATTGGCACCCTGTCCATCGTGTACCCTGAATTGTGAACCTAAGTCACCTGGGATAGGCTCCAGGCCCCCCGCGACCCTGAATACAGGATTAAGCGGTATAGATGAGAAATGGATGGATATCAATGATCAAGAAACAGCATCAATTAAGCAGCAAAATCATACAAATAAAATACAAAAAATCATAACTATAGAGCTGGAGTGGCCTTTGAATGAGAAACACCAGGCAACAAAAGAAATCATGAAAATAAAGTCATGTGCGGGAAAAAAAAACAGTGGGTGACGGTTAACACACATTCAAAGATTTGATTTGATTTGATTTGATTGGAGGACACAATGTGGTGGCCAGGTCATTCCTTATCCAACACTCAGGGAAGAGAAGCTCCACCGATGTGATACCCTGGTCACGCCACAATCTAGACCTGAGCAACTGAAGCAACCCCAGATCCTAACACCGCCTCCAGACGCTTGTACAGCGGACACTATGCATTGACCTCATGCGCTTCCCTTCTTACCCTGCCACGCCCATCCCTCTGAAATAGATCACATGACCTTGTTCCATCTCTCCAAAGTCCAATCTTTACAAATTTAACCCTTTTTTATGTTGAGTCTCATTCTTGTGCGCACACAGCCGTTTATTCCCAATCCTGTGAGTTCTCGTCACACTGTGTGTGTACGGAAATGCTCTTACTTTCACTATTAAACATGGCTATGGATTTTACTGTAAATTTTTAACCATGCAACTTCACTAATGTCCTTTCATGATTTTTTTTTATTTTATTCGACTACATTCCTTCCATAAAGTTGACAGTTCCAGCAACTTCAAAGCTCCTTAGTTGTTTTCTTTGCTTAATGCAGCCCAATAATTTGACCCTGAAATTCTGAAATCATGATTATTTTATTATTATTATTAGTAGTAGTAGTAGTAAGTGATTTATTTTTTTCAGCTAGGCAATGTATTTTGAAAAAAAAAATTAAATTACAATTTGTAATTGTATGAATTTAAAAGAAAAACAAGAAATTGTCAAAATAGGGAGTGACAAAAATATGTCAAATAAATGATAGGAAATAGAGGTTTATAAGACACTTTCAGGCATATTTGCGCAACCCCCCGCCCCGCCGCCCCCGCCCCCCACATCCCCCAGTCTCCTCACCCACCCCCGCCCCCGACCCTGGGAAATTTCTATTTAAATTCCCACTTAATTTCCACACTAAAATTTCTATACATTTCTATATTTTTCTATATTTGTACAGGAACATTTCTAATATATATATATATTTTTTTTTCTTTCTTATATTGTATATTTTGTAGTCTATAGATATATTATTCTTTCTTAGCTAATTTACTTCCTATTTTATTTCTTTTTCATTCATATTTATTTCCTATTAATAATCTTTTCTTTTAAGGTCACGGGCGGTCGGTTAAGCATTTCACTGCATATCGTACTGTGTATGACTGTATGTGACATATAAAATTTGAATTTAAAAGCAAAACAAGTATTAGAGTAAAAATAATAAAAAACAAATAATAAAAAAACAGAGTTTGGAAAGAAAAGCTGGAAAGAGTAAAGAAAATTCAGAAGAAGTCATACAAATAGAGAAAAAAATTTAAACAGACGTCATGAAAACCAGAATTGCCGTTAAAAAACACTTAACAAAAGTTATCAAATATATAAAAAAGTTTTTTTTTTAATAAGGTGCCAATCTTATAATCATTCAAACACCTTGTCTGTCATGTCTGTCGTGCTCCTTGTAGTTCATGTGTGTGTGTGTGTGTGTGTGTGTGTGTGTGTGTGTGTGTGTGTGTGTGTATATGTATGCGCACACAGATGGTATGTGTTCTGAGCTCTCCGAAACTAGCAAACAGGCAGTGGTTTAGGACAGGAAGAGCAAAATAGCACAGATGTGGTTTTAGTGAGGTGTTGGAGATCTCAGAGCCCTCAGAGTCTATTTTGTGCGTTCTCTTACACCTTCGTGCAGCTTTACGAACAAATCTGCATGGCGTTCCGGTTCATCATTAACATTCGTAACAACATTTTTTGTAGCTTTGACGACATTTGTAAAATGTCCAGCACAGCGCCCCTAGTGGTCAAATACCACCAGACATGGGAATACGCAGATAATAAGTCGGCTGTTGAATCGTTAAGCTTTAAACAAACATGATAGGATGTTGTGCTGTCACTCTGGTGTGCGCGCAGTAATAGGTTTGAATCCCACGGCTGTGAATGTCTTGGGTAGTGGTGACTCTGGATTAGACGGTGGTTCAAACGCCAGCACCACTATTCTTGGGTGTTCAAGTCAAACTGGGACATTTGGTTCACAGTACGAGAGTAAAATCGAATTTATTTCTCTATATAATTCCCTGCCACGCTAATGCACTTATCTGCTTGGATACCATCAAGGTAGAAAGTCTGATCAGTATGCTGGAGCCATGATTGGACACGCTGGCCTCCCAGGAACTCCAGTAAATGTGGAAATGGCTTGGAACATGAGGTCAGGACTGTATGGGAGATGCAGTCGAGTTCCTGTAATCTGCAGCTGGTGTTGGTAAACGATTGCTCACAGACAGATGCGAGAAGTCATCCGCGATTTCAGGTGATCGGTGTTCACAAGAACGACTGCTGTGCGCTACAAGCCACCTTCCGTTAAAAAAAAAAAAAAACGTTTGCATCATTTAAATGCATTAATCTGGCCCAGAGTCTCATCACCGTCCTGTGCTTGACGTGTCCTGGAAATGTCCATCGATTTTTTTCACCCTCTGTCGTGAGAAATGGCAAAGGTCCCGGTTTGACTTGAACACCCCTTATATTATATCAGCAGGATTAAAAGCCTGTTCATAATCCGACGCATTAAAGGTTTCGAACTCTAAAACGTCCCCATGGTTGCTGTCATGAGCTGCATGTCAAAAGGAAAAGCTTTACTGCATTTCTGCTGGTATTGTGGTCGCGACCGCTTTCTGCTCGGGCCGTGACACTCTTGACGTGGTGAGCCGAAATTCGGCCTCGCAGCTAGCTGACTCACGTTTGCGTCACATCTTGTGTGAGAATTTGCACCTCAGCACAGAGTCGACAGCTAACAGCTAACACACGTGTACGTCCTGTGTCCCTGTATTCCCAATCGGAGGACAAAATGGATGGAGCAGTCTACTGGGGAACAGGGTTTCTCCCAAACGGTGTACGATTCTGCTAACCTGTGTGACACAGTCTCAAATCTTTATTAATGTAGTCATTAATATATCCTTATTGTTGTAGGAGAAGCTTCGTTAATTTATTAGGTGACGTTTACGGTATTACTATTACAAAATCCGCCGCACTAATAAGAAGTGACGTGATGTGGACGTTCCAGCCCTGACTAGGACGACGTTGTGACAGCGGCTCAGGACGGCGATGGCGGCTCTGTAATTTCCGTTGAAACGAAATTGACGATTAAATCAGACGATTTAACACTGCCTCTGCGTCGCTGCCTCGTTTCAGCTCGCACTTGACTGGTTGAAGTTCCTTTGTGTTTTCCTGTGTGTGTCTGTGTGTGTGTGTGGTGTGGAGTGTGGAACCCGCACCCCCCCCCCCCACCCCCACCCCCCAACCTTTAGCTCTCTCTCTCTCTTTCTTGCGCTCACTTTTGCTTTTTGTTTTGTAGCTCCTGAGGTGATAAACTACGAGCCGCTGAGCGTAGCCACTGACATGTGGTAAGCAACACACACTGCGTTTCCTGTTCTACAGGGTTTTTTTTTTGTCTTGTTTCTCATCAGCATCTCTCTCTTTTTTTTCTTTTCCCCAGGAGTGTTGGTGTTATTACATACATACTGTAAGTTCTGTGCTATAAGAGCTGTTGGAGTTTCGTTCTGTTTATGGCAGATGTGATGAGATATGATCAGTTTCTCCCTGGGTGTTTTGATCATTCAATCACTTTAGTGTTTATTTAATCTGTACAGTACAGTGTAAAAAAACAACAACAACAACAACAACAAAAAACGCCTCTGTTTCTACTTATGTACTTACCTACTAACCTAATACTTACTTAAACTTTACTCATTTAGTTGATTATTTATTACTTATATACTGAGGTAATATTTATTTATTTATTCATGTATTTGTTTACTTTCTTACATACTTACCTACATAAAATTTATTAGTTTGATTTAGCTTGATTTATTTATTTATTTATTTAAGTAATTATTTCTCTACCTATTTTACTGACTTACTTACTTGTTTATTGCTTGTGTATTACTTACATACTTGGTTCATGTTTGCTGATTTATTTACAGCATTTATTTACTTACTTAATAACCTACTTACTCACATATTTACGTTTTATTTATGTTTCTATTTAGTTACTTACATACTTATTTTACTTAATACTTAGTTAATTACTTATTTACTTATGGACTTACTGAAAACTTACTTGTTTAGTTATTACTTAGTTAATATTTACTCATCTATTTATTTATTTACTTATTTATTTACTTTTACTTACTTACATAACGCATACTTGTTTGAATTGGTATTTATTTACAGTATGTATCTACTGTAGCTATATATCTGTCTGTCTATCTATGTATCTACTTACATACGTATTTTACTGACTTACCTAATGCTTAGTTAATTCTTTCTTTACAGTTATGCTTACTTACAAACTTATTTACTTTCTCACCTACTTTCTTACTTATTTATTAATTTACGTACCTATAGTACACATTGACTTCCTTTCTACCCTGTATACTAACATCTTACTCAATACTTGCATGTTTACTAACCTACTTACTTAATATTTATTTATCTACTTACATACTTATTTACTGACTTGATACTTAGTTAATTATTTGTATACATTCTTAATTTCTTTTTACTTACTTATCAATTTACCTACTACTTTTTTACTACAATTTACTTACCTACTTTATTACATATTTATTTGCTTACGTATTTACGTTCTTCTTTCCTTTCTTATATATTTACTTATGAATTATTCGATACTTACTTGTATACTTATTTACTTACATAATTACTTATTCAATATTTATTTAGCTGCTTTTCTTGCTGAATTTTTTACTTACGTATACATTTTTATATACTTATTTCCTTCTTACTTGCGTACTTACACACATACATATTTTCTTCCTTTCTTGCATATTTGCTTACTTAATATTTATATACCTACTTAATTTCTTTACATATTTACTTATTTTTATAATTGTACTTATTTATTTAATACTTATTAAATTCTTTTAACTGCTTACTTATTTAGTAATTAAATAAGTAAGCAGTTAAAAGAATTTAATAATTTAATATTTAGTAATTAAATAAGTAAGCAGTTAAAAGAATTTAATAAGTATTAAATAAATAAGTACAATTATAAAAATAAGTAAATATGTAAAGAAATTAAGTAGGTATATATGGTCCATATTTATTGATTACACACTTTTTCATTCATGCATTCATTCACTCATTCATGTATTCATTATTTTGCGTACTTACCTACTGTACATGCTTACAGAACTGCTCAGCTCTGCCTGCTGACAAAGCAGTGTCGTTTAATTGGGTGCACTTAAATTTAAGTCCTATCAATGTTTTTTTTTTTCTTTTTTCAATTGCAATTCATCTTTAATAGATGACAAAAATTGAAAATAAAATAAACAACATCTAAAAATGTCTTTCGTTCAGATTAA